>JAWPHD010011131.1:0-86730 GCA_037043455.1 Cyrtodaria siliqua
GGTTGAATGATTTTTGAAAGATTTATGGCCCCGTCTACATAAACTTTATCTTGAGCAAGTAGAGCGTCCACAGGCCCTCTTGGGCCTCTTGTTTCTCAGAAAAATACTGTATACCCCCATTTAAACACCCCGGGGTGTTGCATTTTACAAAAGGGTGCATTTTTATAAGGCCATACTTTACAACACATGAGAGGGGGCGTTTATTTGAGGCCATATTGTATGAATAAATCCATGTGCTATTTTAATGTTTGATAAAAACCAGATTTTACCATGTGCTTCTTTAATCAGCACTGCAACTTTATTGTACTTGTCTACTTGCATTTGTTCAGTCATTAATATTAATTATATAACTATTATAACGCAAATTGTTTTTGCATATTATTTACTGTTGATAATATTGCACCAATAATGTATATAAACCTATGGAACAATAAGAAGAAGAAATGAAAACTATATGCAAGCAGGTTTAATATCAAAAAGGTTAGTGGATAAATAAATAGAAAATAAATTTTTTTTAATGACTGCTTGTAACTTCAAGATTGCCATGTGGTACACCTTTCAATACATGGATTAAAAAAATTCTCTGGAGTGTTTAGTCCGCAAAGGCGCACCATCAGTCCGTTCATCGTTCGCCCACCATAGGTAGGGATTTCCATGAAACTTCACACAAATGTTAACAACAATGTGAAGGTATGTCGTGTGCAAGATCGGGACCGTACGTCAAAGGTCAATTTCACACTTGGAGGTCAAAGGTAAAATGACTCAAAATTGTCAAAGGCATTTGTCACTTATATAGATCCTGTTTTACATGCATGTTTTTGATTTGATTTACACAGACATAAATGTGCATTTATGTGAATATGTACATTTATGTAGATACATTTATGTGAATGGAACATGTTATTTATGTGAATGGAACATGTTATTTATGTGAATGGAACATGTTATTTATGTGAATGGAACATGTTTAAACTGCCTTTTGAGATATATGTAACGTTGAAAAAAATCTACTAAATCATTTTAGAATTATTTTTTGTCTAGAATTTGCCATATCAAAACATCAAGAAACTCATTACTCGATGAATAATAGAAACCCTCAAAATATTTATTTTTTCACAAAAAATAGAACTCACTGTGTTCTGAGAACACATTGAATGTCTCCTATATAGGAATCTTTTTCTGAGAACACACTGAGTTCCATGTTTTGTGCAGAAAAACAATAACGTGGTTCCAGCGTAAATGGAGTTCCTACGATAGAATTTGCAGCAACTCTGCAGTTCAGGGTGAGAAGGTTCTAGGCCCATTTTCCATATTTTATCTCGATGTACATGGAAGATGAGCCTGGCATGTTCATGCCTTTTAGGCGCCATATAACCTTTTCATGTGTTGGTGCGCCTTAAAACCCCAATTCAATTCAATTGTATGTAAATAAATATTTTAAGTGTTTGCATTTCTCATTGACTAATGAGTTTCTTGACTTTATGATATGTCAGATGCTAGACAAAAAAAAAATTGAAAATGATTTAATAGACTGTTTGAAAACACATCACATCTCAAGCCCGATATGTTGGTGCAGTATATAGAGATCATCTCTAGTTTGATATGTTGGTGCAATATATAGAGATCATCTCTAGTTTGATATGTTGGTGCAGTATATAGAGATCATCTCTAGTTTGATATGTTGGTGCAGTATATAGAGATCATCTCTAGTTTGATATGTTGGTGCAGTATATAGAGATCATCTCTAGTTTGATATGTTGGTGCAGTATATAGAGATCATCTCTAGTTTGATATGTTGGTGCAGTATATAGAGATCATCTCTAGTTTGATATGTTGGTGCAGTATATAGAGATCATCTCTAGTTTGATGTGTTGGTGCAGTATATAGAGATCATCTCTAGTTTGATGTGTTGGTGCAGTATATAGAGATTATTTAGCTACTGGGATCGATTATAGGGAAATCCTTCACGAGATTGTAGACATGGGGTTCTTTTCACGAACGAGCAGATGCGAGAGTGAAAAAAACAAAACACGTCTACCATTGAGTGAAGGATTTCCCTATAATCAAACACAGCAGTTAAATAATAATTTTATTACATTTCAGTTCTGTTTGTATGTGATTTTAACTGAAATTATTCGCTATATTAAACATTATCAGCAGATGACATCGACATCACCAACACTTTATTGACGTCATGACTCAGCGTCACAGTTATTTTTGTGTTTGGAGTTATTAATATTTAGCGATTATGAATATTCATTCTTTCACTGAGAAATACCAATATTTCACTCGTAGAAATGTAATAAATGAATTTTTACCGATATGTTAAACCAAGTTTACAAACATCTGTACTTGTACCGCTAGATCTATAGCATTCTCTTTTGAGTATAATTTTGCAGTTGTTATTCATCTCTGACAGTAATGGCTGTTCTGTTAAAAGATACATGGGATCCCAGGAAGGCATTTTGAATTTAAACACCCACCCATAGATGCAGAATTGAGTTTAAAATTTCAAAAAATATGTTTCTCCCATTAATGTTTATTAAATTGCCTTCCTGGGGTCCCGGGTATGTTTTACTGGAATAGCCCTTATATTTTTAGTCCTCTACCTGTGTGTCACCAGAGGGAACTAGAGGTTTACCCATCAGTCCGTCCGGAAAACTAGTAAAAAAACAACGTAAGTCCATCCGGAAAACTGAATCCTACGATAGCTTAAAAAGTATAAAAGAGATTTTCATGAAACTTTTTACATACGATAAAGGGGCATTAGGAGATTATGCATGTTATTATGGCTCCCCCACATAAAGTGTGGTAGGGGAGCCATATTGATTTTGTGCTTTCTGTCTGTCTGTTTCTCTGCGTGTCTGTGTCACAAACGATGTCCGATCAATAACTAGAGAATGGTTGGACCTAGGGTCCTCAAACTTGGAAGGATGGTTGGTCATGACAAGAAGATGAGCCCTATTGATTTTGGGGTCACTAGGTCAAAGGTCAAGGTTGCGGTGACGTTGACTATCAAAACGATGTCCGATCAATAACTAGAGAATGGTTGGACCTAGGGTCCTCCAACTTGAAAGGATGGTTGGTCATGACAAGTAGATGACCCCTATTGATTTTGGAGTCACTAGGTCAAAGGTCAAGGTTGCAGTGACATTGACTATCAAAACGATGTCCGATCAATAACTAGAGAATGGTTGGACCTAGAGTCCTCAAACTTAGAAGGATGGTTGGTCCTGACAAGTAGATGACCCCTATTGATTTGGGGGTCACTAGGTCAAAGGTCAAGGTTGCGGTGACATTGACTTATCAAAACGATGTCCGATCAATAACTAGAGAATGGTTGGACCTAGGGTCCTCAAACTTGGAAGGATGGTTGGTCATGACAAGTAGATGACCCCTATTGATTTTGGGGTCACTAGGTCAAAGGTCAAGGTTGCAGTGACATTGACTATCAAAGCGATGTCCGATCAATAACTAGAGAATGGTTGGACCTAGGGTCCTCAAACTTGGAACGATGGTTGGTCATGACAAGTAGATGACCCCTATTGATTTTAGGGTCACTAGGTCAAAGGTCAAGGTTGCGGTGACATTGACTATCAAAACGATGTCCGATCAATAACTAGAGAATGGTTAGACCTAGGGTCCTCAAACTTGGAAGGATGGTTGGTCATGACCAGTAGATGACCCCTATTGATTTTTTTGTTTAATCTTTTTTTTTCTTTTTTTTTTTTTTTTCTTTTTTTCTTTTTAATTTTTTCATAAAAAGTTTTAGGGTCGGCCCCTTAAAAAAATAGGGTCGGTCGGGTTACCTGAACCACACATATTTTTATGTGGTCTTACTGATACAGTCACAGGGATATTGAATATCAAAACCATCTCAGATCAATAGAAGACGGTTGGACCCAGAGTCGTCAACTATGCCTGTTCGGGCTAGTGGGGGAGCCATACGTTTTTGTCCCATGGACAATAACAATTTCTAGTTTAATTTTGTTGATATGGCCAAAATTGTGTGGTTGCTATGGCAACAAAATAGTAAAAAAGGCACACAAAATAGGATCATGCTATAACTTGAAAACTACAAAAGATATTTCATAAAACTTGGTACATAGGTTGAGGAGCATATGGAGATTTTGCACACACTTTTATTTGGTGATATGGCTAAAATTGTGGTTGTTATGGTAACAGAATTCAGTCGTTAGTTATACAGCTGAATAAGGGAGCTATAGTCAATACATATTCGATGGTTACTTCTCTTCAAATCGTAAATGAAGTGTCTACGATAGAATTTGCAGCAACCCTACAGTTCTACAGGTTAGAAGGTTCTAGGCCCATTCTCCATATTTTATTTTGATGTAAATGGAGGATGAGTCTGGCATGTTCATTCCTGTTAGGCGCCATGTAACCTTTCATGTGTTGGTGCGTCGTAAAACCCAATTCAGTTCAATTCAAATAGAGATATATATTAATACATGACTTGAAATTGATGTTAATTTCATTGTGTATGTATTTGTATTACATGTTGTATTATATGTAAACTTACTGGATTGAAAAAAAGAAGAAAAAAGTGAGCTACATCTTTAACAAATGTGTAATGAAGATTATGTACTCAAACTTGTTTTGTTTCGGTAGCGAAATGTAGCATGCCTTTGTTATTTGTCTAAATCATAGCCTTCTGTTTGGTATGGTGCAACAAAAACATTTACTGTCAAACATCTGACTGTTAGGGGACATCTTGTATTGCCATGCAATACTGGAGTATCTTGTTAGTCTGTTTTTATCACTTATCACGCCAATCAGGTGAAATATATATTTTCATTTAGCTTGCCTTGTTTGGAACTTTTTGTGTTGAATATATACATTTGTTTTATTTAACATTCCAGTTTTATTTGGAGCATTTTTGTGTTTTAACTCACACTAGCCGAAATATATTTGTTTCGTGAATAATTGTTGTTTTGTTTCTTAATTTCCAGAATAATAGTATTGCAACTAATGTACTCTTTGGAAACAATATATTATGCACAAGCTACGCAACTGATTGAGATGCATTTTTTATGTCTCCCTCACTTTATCAGTATGTCACAAACATTGTCCAGACTAGTTCTCCTGAACCCCTGGCCGAATTTCAACAAAACTTGGCAGGGATGGTCAGTACCAAGCCGAGTTGCGCATATCATTGCCGTATTTCGGTTGAATGATTTTTGGTGGAGTTAAGCTCTTTAAATGTTTTAATACACAAACTTTGTCCGGACTAGTTCTCCTGAACCCCCTCTAGTATCTTTGTTTTTAGCTCTACTGATCAAAGATCAGCAGAGCTTATGCCGGGGTGTCCGTAAACCTTTATTGTAGCAACTACTTCTCTGAAACTACTGGATGGATTTTCATGAAACTTTACAGAAATGTTAACCATGATGTCTAGTTGATTCTAACAAAAATTCATGTTGATTTGAAATCCAAGATGGCCGCCAAAGCTAAAAATAGATTTTTAAAAAACAAGATTTTAGCGATTACTTCTTGAAAACTATAAGTGATATTGATATTGGACTTTTCCAAAATGATCAGCATGACATGATATTGGTCCATGGCGAAAATCGTTTTGATTTGACTTTAAACATGGCTGCCAGCGGCCATATTTTGTGACTACTCCTCTGCAACTACTTGACGGATTTTCATGGAATTTCACAGGAATGTTGCTCTTGATGTCTAATTGATCCTAGAAAAATATCAGGTCAGTCGGAAATTCAAGATGGCCGCCACGGTTAAAAATAGATTTTTGAAAGACTAGATTGTAGCGATTACTTTTTGAAAACTACATGTGATTTTGATATGGGACTTTTTCTAAAATGATCACCATGACATGATGTTGGTCCTTGTCGAAAATCATTTTGATTCGACATTAAACATGGATGCCAGTGCACATCTTTGTTTACATAGTGTTATATGGTAAAT
Organism: Cyrtodaria siliqua; assembly: GCA_037043455.1. Classification (NCBI taxonomy): domain Eukaryota; kingdom Metazoa; phylum Mollusca; class Bivalvia; order Adapedonta; family Hiatellidae; genus Cyrtodaria; species Cyrtodaria siliqua. The sequence continues at coordinate 5,947 of JAWPHD010011131.1, forward strand.
ACTTGTAGCGACTACTCCTCCGAAACTACCTGACGATCTTTCATGAAATGTCAAAGGAATGTTGCTCTTGATGTCTAGATGATCCTAGCAAAATTTCAGGTCAGCCGGAAATTCTCGATGGCCGCCACAGCTAAAAATAGATTTTTAAAAAAACAAGTTTGTAGTGACTATTTCTTGAAATCTATAAGTGATATTGATATGGCACTTGTTTTTCAAATAATCAGCATGACATGATGTGAGTCCTTGTTGAAAATTATTTTGATTCGACATTAAACATGGCTGCCAGCGGCCATCTTTGTTTACATAGAGTTATATAGTTAACATTTGTAGCGACTACTTCTCTGAAAGTACTCAACGGATTTTCATGAAACTTCACAGGAATATTGCTCTTGATGTCTAGTTGGTCTTAGCAAAATTTCAGGTCGGCCGGAAATTCTCGATAGCCGCCACAGCTAAGAATAGATTTTAAAAAAAACAAGTTTGTAGTGACTATTTCTTGATAACTATAAGTGATATTGATATGGCTCTGTTTCTAAAATGATCAACATGACATGATGTGAGTCCTTGTTGAAAATTATTTTGATTCAACATTAAACATGGCTGAGCGGCCATCTTTGTTTACATAGAGTTATATAGTAAAAACTTCTAGCGACTACTCCTATGAAACTACTTGACAGATGTTCATGAAACTTAACAAGATGATGGTCTTGATGTCTAGTTGGTCCTAGCAAAATTTTAGGTCGGTCGGAAATTCAAGATGGCCACCACAGCTAAAAATAAATTTTTAAAAAACAAGTTTTGAGCGACTACTTCTTGAAAACTAGTAAGTGATATTGATATGGGACTTTTTCTAAAATGATCAGCGTGACATGATGTTGATCCTTGTCGGAAATCATTTTGATTTGACATTAAACATGGCTGCCAGCGGCCATCTTTGTTTACATAGAGTTATATAGTAAATACTTGTAGCGACTACTCCTCTGAAACTACTTGAGGATTTTCAGGAAACTTTACAGAAATGTTGCTCTTGACGTGTAGTTGATCCCAACAAAATTTCAGGTCAGCCCGAAATTGAAGATGGCCGCCATGGCTCAAAATAGATTTTAAAAACTACTTCTTGAAAACTATAAGTGATATTCATATGGGACTTTTTCTTTTCTAAAATGATCAGTTTGACATGATGTTGGTCCTTGTTAACAATTATTTTGATTCGACATTAAACATGTTGCCAGTGGCGATCTTTGTTTAAATAGAGTTATATAGTAAACACTTGTAGAGACTACTCCTCTGAAACTACTTGACGTTTCAATTCAAATAGAGATATATATTAATACATGACTTGAAATTGATGTTAATTTCATTGCGTATGTATTTGTATTACTTGTTGTATTATATGTAAACTTACTGGATTAAAAAAAAGAAGAAAAATGTGAGCTACATCTTTTACAAATGTGTAAGGAAGATTATGTACTCAAACCTCACAGGAATGTTGCTCTTGATGTCTGGTCCTAAGCAAAATTTCAGTTCGACCGGAAATTCAAGAAGGCCGCCACAGCTAAAAATAGATTTTTAATAAACGAGTTTGTAGCGACTACTTCTTGAAAACTATAAGTGATATTGATAAGGGATTTTTTTCTAAAATGATCAGCATGACACGATGTTGGTCCTTGTCGAAAATCGTTTGATTTGACGTTAAACATGACTGCCAGTGGCCATCTTTCTTTAAATAGAGTTATATAGTTAAAACTTTTAGCGACTACACCGATGAAACCACTTGAGGATTTTCATAAAACTTTACAGAAATGTTGCTCTTGATGTGTAGTTGATCCTAACAAAATTTCAGGTCTGCCCGAAATTCAAAATGGCCACCATGGCTAAAAATCGATTTTTAAAAGACAAATTTGTAGCGACTACTTCTTGAAAACTATAAGTGATATTGATATTGGACTTTTTCTAAAATGACATATTTGTTGGTCCTAGTTGAAAATTATTTTGATTCGACATTAAACATGTTTGCCAGTGGCCATCTTTGTTTACATAGAGTTATATATAAATCTTGTAGCGACTACTCTGAAACTATTTGACAGATTTTCATGAAACTTCACAGGAATGCTGATCTAGCTTTCAGAACCTGCCAGTAGAGCTTCAATGTCATTGACCTCTTGTTTTTTGAACACTAATGAAGTCCCTAAGTAGGCTAACTGCCTATTTCATAAATGCCATGTACTTATCCCAACAATTGAATATGTAATATATTCTAGCTAGTTTGGAAAATGGTAGCCCTATTGTCAACCCTTTTGTGTTTGTGATGTCGTTTGCATTTATTATTGCTTTTGCCTTCTTGTTTGTCTGTTTCCGTGTTTGTTTCTGTGTTTTGTGGTTGACTGTCCTCCTTGAATGCTACTTTCCCTGGCCGATGTTTTTATATTTTTTCTCTATATTAATACTACAACAAGAGGCCCAAGACGCTCTACTTGCTAACATGGCTGCAGGGGAGGGGGAGGAGGAGGCGGTAAAGATAGGATGTCAGATATGACTGGTTTGTCGTGCTTTAATCGAAATAAACATTCTGAATAAGTTCGGTGAAGGGACCTAGTGTGTTAAAGAATAGAGCAAAACATAGCTCTTTTCATTCAGTCAAGGCCACAGCTCTGCTGTTTCTGCTGAAAGTTGACTGGTCATCATTGATACAAATGCTATAAAGAAGTTTGGTAAAGATCGGATTAAAAATGAAAAGAGCTAGAGAGTTAACAAATCAAAGTAAACATTTTAAAGTAATTCAAGGAAGATAACTGCTGTTTCTAATCCGATATGGCTAGTTTTGACTTTTTCTAATTTGTCTGAGCTTTTAATGATATTAACTAGTAATATTAACAAAGCTTGGTCAAGTTTAGCGGTCCGTCATAAAACCCCAACCCCGCCCCCTTCCCTGTTGCACCACCCAAATCCTCCCAAAACCCAACAACCTTAAATCAATATATAAAGTCAGATTTGGAGAGTTTTGGAGGTTTAGGGATGGTTTGTGGGTGTGGAGGGTGGTATGATGTGGGGGAATTCGGGGAGTTTTTGGATGTTAAGATGGACCACAAGTTTTGACCAAACTGCAAAATTGATGATTCTGAGGTCATCGGTTTTCCAATTTGTTAAAATCAGGTCAAAACGACATCCAAGATTGCTGCCGTTGTTATATAAGGTGTTTTTTTAGCTCTACTGGCCCTTTCTACTGGCCAAGGGCCAGCAGAGCTTATGGGATGGTGTGTTGTCCGTCATCCGTCTCTGTTAACTTTTACCTCGTTAAGACGATAGGGACTTCATTTTTCATCCGAGCTTTACCAAACTTTAACAGATTGTTAATATCAATGAAAGCTCGGACAAGTTCGAAAACCAGCCAGATCGGACCAGTAACAGCAGAGTTATGGCCCTTGATTTCGTTGTAAAAGCTATATTTTGCCTCGTTAAGACGATAGGGCCTTCATTTTTCATTCGATCTTTACCAAACTTTACCAGATTGTTAATATCAATGCAGAGTTATGGCCCTTGATTTAGTTGTAAATGCTATATTTTGCCTCGTTAAGACGATAGGGCCTTCATTTTTCATTCGATCTTTACCAAACTTTACCAGATTGTTAATATCAATGAAAGCTCGGACAAATTCGAAAACCAGCCAGATCGAACCAGTAACAGCGGAGTTATGGCCTTGATTTAGTTGTAAATGCTATATTTTGCCTCGTTAAGACGATAGGGCCTTCATTTTTCATCTGATCTTTACCAATCTTTTTGAGATTGTTAACATTAATGAAAGCTCGGACAAGTTCGAAAACTAGCCAGATCGGACCATTAACAGCGGAGTTATGGCCCTTGATTTAGTTAAAAATGCTACAGTTTGCCTCGTTAATACTATAGGGCCTTCATTTTTCATCTGATCTTTACCAAACTTTACCAGATTTTTCTACTTTTTTTTTTATTATTATTATATTTTTGTTCGGTCAAATGTTTTGTTTAATTTCATTTTTCTTTTTTTTTCTTTTTTTTTTAAATTTTTTTAATTTTTTTTTTTTAATGATTTTCTTTCTTTTCAGTTATTTATTTTTATTCATAATTTTTTATTCTCTTTTTCTTTTTTTCTTTTATCGGACAACAGCGTAGTTATGGCCTTTGATTGATTTAAAAATGCTATAATTTGCCTTGTTAAGATGATAGGGCCTTCATTTTTCATCCGATCTTTACCAAACTTTACCAGATTGTTAATATCAATGACAGCTCCCAAATAGCTACCTATATTTTGATCTCATTAAGATGAAAGGGCCTTCAATTGGACAGATTTCAGTGAAACTTTTCAGGGATGATCAGTACAAAGTCTAGTTGTACATATCGTCACCGTGTTCCGGTTGAATGATTTTGGCAGAGTTATGTCCCTTTAAAGGTTTTAATACACATACTTTGTCCTGACTAGTTCTCCTGAACCCCTGGCTGGATTAAAACAAAACTTTATAGGGATGATCAGTTCCAGGTCTAGTTATGCAAATTATCGCCGTGTTCCGTTTGAATGATTTTTGGCAGAGTTATGGCCCTTTAAAGTTTTTTTATTAAAAAATGTGTCTGGACTAGTTCTCCTGAACCCGTCGCCAGATTTCAACGAAACTTTACAGGGATGATCAACACCAAGCCTAGTTGTGCATATCATGGTCGCGTTCCGGTGTACAGATTTTTGGCAGAGTTATGGCCTTTTAAAGTTTTTTGATACACAAACATTTTCCCCAGGGGCCCGTTTTATTAAACCTCTTACGGTTAATTTTAGCGTAAGTTTGTCGTAGGATGATCGTACGTCTTTTTACGCGTATTATGAACAAAATCGTACGATAATTTTGTCTATGATATCGTAACTCTTGGTCGTAAATTTACGACTGGTTTAGGGCAATCTTAAACTCACTAAGATATCGCAAGAAGACATCATAGAAATAATAAAACACATTATTTTATAAATACTTGCAATGTAAAGCTAAATTTAAATAAGTGTTTATTCTTTATTTCAGGCTAAAGATACATAATCACACATTATTAAAATAATCTCAGTTTATCACGTTTATGCAGTAGATTATCAAGATAATCACATAGAACTTTTTACATGTATCACAATGTTATATCACAATGTTAAATATATGATGTATGACAGTTTTTGATATCATAAATTAATTGTTTTTCAAAAGTATTTGTATTTCAAATTCTATCATAAACTCACTGACCAGTAAAAGACATGTAGAAACATTTCAGCTACACCAAAATTAAAAGTTTCGTGTTGGTGGGTGTTATGCTTTAAAGGTGTTCGATGACTTTGACACCAAAACAATAAAATTCTTTCTTTCAAAAAGGGCAATTCACTGATGAAGTTCCATGGGTGTGAATGTTATGAACTGTTTGGTGTTTAACGTCATTTTCAGCACATTTTAGGCTATATATTATGGTAAATTTTACACCACTCGAAAATTCTTATGAAGTTTGCAGATTGTGGTATTTAATTAATAAAGACATCACAGGTTACCAGATAATGTAATTATATTGTTTGTATCATTGGACATCATAGTAACGTGAAAACAAACTGACGTCAAATAAATCAAGATGGCGGCACGCATGTAATGACGTTCGGTAGTCGATTTGAACAATTTGAGCAGCTTAAGGACTCACACCACTATTATCTCCTTTGAATACCCCCCTACAGATGAAGGAGGTAGATTAAAAAAAACAAGTCCACTTTTCTACATTTTACAGGATACATTGATTTATCTTTACCAGCCTCATTTTACACATCATGGGTCTAATCACCACGGGGTTGTATTTTTTTCTAAATTTTGATAGGTGTGAGCAAACATGAAATTAAAAAATTAAAAAAAAGTTCAATCTGGTAAATGTTTGTGTTTTAAATTGCGGATATTGGATCAATGAAGAATTTAAGCATGAATACATGTTGTAAATTGTGTTTATCTCCATGCCACGAACAAAAACATTACATTGGGACAATGGGACCCAATGGAAAATTAATTGTGGTGTGAGACGTTTAGATGCATTCCCTGGTTAAAGCACGTTAGAATAAGGTTAAACAGTCTGCACTTTTGAATTTTGCGACCACTAAACGGTTGATATACTGTCTCATAAACTTGTCTTTTTTTATACTGTAAACTAGTGTTGGGAATCGGCTGAAAATTCATGATCGATCATCAGAATATTTAACCAAACGATGATCGATCATTAATCGATTAAACATGGCTGCTATAAAAGACAAGCCTTTTTTCAGACTATATTGAAGAAAAGAATCACATTTCAAGTATGTTCTGGTAATAAAAGAACTGAATGAAACTGACCAACACATATTTTAAAAAATAAGTAGTGATACCCAAATTGCAAAATTATAACTCATTTTATTTCTTGTATATTCTAGTACAAGAGAATGAAATCAGCCATAATGTTAAGCAATCGAGTAAAGTCGATCATGAACAATTGTAATGGATTAATGAGATCGAAGGCATAACTGATTGATGATCGACCAAATCGATTAATCGGAACAACACTACTGTTAACACAAGATATTTATACAATTTTAATTATTGGACAGCTACCTCGACCAACTTTTCCCCCAACCGCCTCCCCACCACCCCCACCCCACAACCAACCACCACCACAGAAGTTGAAGTATCAAGTAAATATACATATGTTGGGGTGGTTTTCAGCTTGGGCGGTTCCGCGCCTGTTGAATCGGTTGTCCTCTGTATCTGCGCATTTAAAGTGTTTCAGTGGTCATTTACCTATTGGTATATTCGAGAAAGTTTAACTGAACATCTATATAGAAAAACACATATATGGCTTATTTTCAGTCCAGTAAAACAGCATCAAGACATTTGTTTTATGTGAAAAAAACATGCATTACATAATACCACCTCGTCAAAACCCCACAATTTTGTATATGATCGGTAGCGCGGTGGATTTGTAACCGGAGGCCCCGGGTTCAATCCTGCGTGGTGCCACTGAATTTCGTCGGAGTGTTCTTTTGCAAGACACTTTCCCTTAGCCTCGTCTGTCGGATGGGGACGTAAACCTGTGGTCCCGTGTCGGAGTGTTCTTGGGCAAGACACTTTCCCTTAGCCTCGTCCGTCGGATGGGGACGTAAACTGGGCGGTCCCGTGTATCGGTCTATCCTCCAAGCACGTTAAAGAACCATAGGAATCTATTCGATAATTAGGGTAGGGCACGGTTCCTGGATTCCTATGTATCCTTCCCCTCTCTCTGGGGCGGCTTTAAATAACCTATACTGTGTCGATGAGCCGTTAAACAACATTCAATTGAATTGTATATGATCAAAAATTGAGGTAAATCACTGACTACTGAGTCCACGGAGTCAGATCAGTACTATTAACTTGACATTCACCTTTCATTAGTTGGTGTTCAAATAATCACCTCAATTTGATGATGTTGCATACCCACATACATATACAATATATACATGTATAACTGATTTACTCAGTGTTTTAGTTATAAATTATCCAGACTATTTAAGGTGTAACACGCGCATTGATTGTTGCATTGAGTTTTGTGTGAATTAAAATTTAAATACCATGTTGCCTTTCATATCTAGACCCAAATTAAAAATGTATGACTTACATTCTCATCGCAAATGACACATATGCTGCCAAAAAGTCCACATAAAAATGGGGTCATGTATCTTCTAAGAAAGAACTTGTCTCATGAATGAATGCTCCCTTTAAAAACATAAACACTGAGAGGCCATAATATTGTATTCATACAAACAAAATAAATTAAAAACTCACAATTTTAACATGACAATGCTTGAAAAATGTAACAAATAGATCAACAATGTGATATAAACCAAAAATAGCACTTTAAATTAGTGAAAATGCCTTTGTTTACAAAAAGAAATGATAATTATTTATTGACGCCATTATGCGATACCCCAGGCCAACACTTCCTGCTACCCCAGGTCAACACTTCCTGTTTTTGCAATGGTTGTGCTACACCTTAATCCAACTAAAATGCCGACACAATATCAATCTCTACTCAGAGTACACTCGTTCCTCAAATGAGGAACCTATATGAGTGCAAGGAACGATAACTCTGCGTGGAGATTGACACAATATTATATTGTAGAGCTACTTCAAGGGGAGTAACTTTTTATATAACTTCAATATCTACAGATCTATCAACAGTTCCTGAGTAGACCTCAAACTTACTAACACTTCGAACATAGTTTATGAACACAGAAATACAGTATCTGTCTGTATTGTGTTAAAAAGGTAAAGAATCGTAATGTTAGTTTCTTTTAATTCTTTGAAATATACATATACAGTACCTGTGTTTATGAAGATTGTACAAACAACAAATGTGATAAATGATTCTGTCAAAACTCACCGGTCGGCGCAAGTGGCCCAAAAGTTGGATTTATCAAATGCTGTTAGTGTTGACGAAATTTTTTCAAACACAATAGCAGTTGATTTCGAGCAGTGGTCAAACAGACTCGACTCTCATTTTCGTCTGACGACCAGTTTTGTTTTCTTTTGGACATTGTGTCAACATTGATTGTCGTCTGACACTACTTTTGACATAAGCGCGCGAGATAATCCGGATGCTTACAATTGAAAAGTACCTCCGACGTTAAAGATTTGCGACTTCGCCTGTCGTACGATCGAAAAAAACGTACGCAAAGATTTTTAGTTACGATCATGTTCATAATACAGACCTACGATAATCGTAGATCACATCGTAAATACAAAACTTATGACAAAATATATCTTACGGTACGATGTTTAATAAAACGGGCCCCTGAACTCCTGGCTGGATTTCAACGCAGCTTGACAAGGATGATCAGTATCAAGCCTAGTTGTGCATATCATCGCCATATTCTGGTTGAATGATTTTTGGCAGAGTTTAGGGCCCTTTAAAGGTTTTAATAGACACACTTTGTCCAGATTAGTCTCTTCTGAACTCCTTGCCGGATTTCAACGAATCTTGGCAGGGATGATCAGTACCAAGCCTAGTTGCACCTGTCATTGCCGTGTTCTGTTTGAATGAATTTTGGCAGAGTTATGACTCTTTTAATACTCTTAACTTTGTACAGACTAGTCCTCCTGAACCTCTGGCTGGATTTCAACGAAACTTGGCAGGGATGATCAGTACCAAGCCTAGTTGCATATATCATTGCCATTTTCCTTTTGAATGATATTATACATAAGCTTTATGTTTATCCAGCAGAGCGTCCACAGGCCCTCTTGGGCCTCTTGTTTTACAAATGATTGCCAACACCTAGACTTCTAAGTTTCACCCCGGGCTCAAAATTGGTTGCCCCAGAGAGGTGGGGCGGGGGGTGTACAAAGTTTGTAGAGATCGTTCATGTTTCACATATATGTATAGGGAACAACTTGAAATATTTTCTTTGAAACCAGAAGGCATAGCATTCATATATTGCAGAAACTTTATTATGGTTGTCTTCCAAGTTTTTTCTAATGGTGACCCTGGAGTCAAATCTAGCTCTGCCCCGGGGTCACAGTTTTACATAGAATTATATCAGTGAACTAAGAATAGCTTACTTCACTGGTTATATGAAAATATTTAAACAGTAATCACTAAAATTTGTGCGAATGCCAGATTGCTAACTTTTACCCAAAAATCTCAGATGAAAAGGGGGATAATTTGTGTAAAATGCATGATAAAGTTATGGTGCTTAGAGCTTTTTGACAATTTGTTTTTAGTTCTACTGGCCATGGGCCAGCAGAGCTTATGGGATGGCGAGTTGTCCGTCGTCCGTCCGTTAACTTTTACCTCGTTAAGACGATAGGGCCTTTTTTATCCGATCTTTACCAAACTTTAGCAGATTGTTAATATCAATGAAAGCTCGGACAAGTTCGAAGGCCAGCCAGGTCGGACAAGTAACAGCGGAGTTATGGCCCTTGAGTTAGTTAAACATGTTATATTTTGCCTCGTTAGCACTATAGGGCCTTCATTTTTCTTCCGATCTTTACCAATTAAACTTTACCATATTGTTACTATCAATGAAAGCTCAAACAAGTTCGTAAACCACCAGTAACAGCGGAGTTATGGCCCTTGATTTATAAAAATGCTATATTTTGACTCGTTAAGACGATAGGGCCTTCATTTTTCATCCGATCTTGACCAAACTTTACCAGATTGTTAATGTCAATGAAAGCTCGGAAAAGTACGAAAACCAGCCAGTTTTGCCTATTTACACCATTGAAGACGAAAGGGCCTTTATTTGGCCGGATTTCAATGAAACTTTGCAGGGAGATCAGTGTCAAGCCTAATTGTGCATATCGTCACCGTGTTTCGGTTGAATGATTTTGGCGGAGTTATGGCCCTTTAAAGGTTTTAATACACAAATGTTGTCCTGACTAGTTCTCCTGAACCCCTGGCCGGATTTAAACGAAACTTTTTAGGGATGATCAGTTCCAGGTCTGGTTGTTTAAATCATCGCCTTGTTCCGGTTGAATGATTTTTGGTAGAGTTATGGCCCTTTAAAGGTTTTAATACGCAAACTTTGTTTGGCAGAGTTATGGCCCTTTAAAGGTTTTAATACACAAACTTTGTCTGGAATAGTTCTCCTGAACCCCTTGCCAGATTTCAACGAAACATTGCAGGGATGATTAGCACCAAGCCTAGTTGTGCATATCGTCGTCGCTTTACATATATTTGGCGGAGTTATGGCCCTTCAAAGGATTTTGATACACACACTTTTTTCCCGGCTAGTTCTCCTGAACCCCTGGCTCGATTTCAACGAAACTTGACAAGGATGATTATTATCAACCCTAGTTATGCATATCATCGCCATATTCCGGTTGAATGATTCTTGGCAGAGTTATGGTCCTTTAAAGGTTTTAATAAACAAACTTTGTCCTGATTAGTCTCTTCTGAACTCCATGACGGATTTCAAAGATTCTTGGTGGGGATGATCAGTACCAAGCATAGTTGCATCTATCTTTTAATACAGTTATGACCAATTAAAGGTTTTAATACACTAATTTTGTAGTTCTCCTGAACCTCTGACTGGATTGGAAGCGATGATAAGTACCAAACCTAGTGGCGTATATCATCGCCATGTTCCGGTTGAATGATTTTTAGCTCTACTGATCAGAGATCAGCAGAGCTTAAGCCGTGGTGCGACGTCCGTCCGTCCGTCTGTCTGTCCTTCCGTAAACATTTTTTGTAGCGACTACTCCTCTGAAACTACTGAATGGATTTTCATGAAATTTTACAGAACTGTTGCCCATGAAGTCTAGTTGATCCTAGCAAAAATTCATGTTGATGTGAAATCCAAGATGGCCGCCAAATCTAAAACTAAATTTTTAAAAAACAAGTTTGTAGCGACTACTTCTTAAAAACTCTAAGTGATATTGATATGGGACTGTTTCTAAAATGATCAGCATGACATGATGTTGGTCCTTGTCGAAAATCGTTTTGATTCGAAGTTAAACATGGCTGCCAGCGGTCATCCTTGTTTTCATGGAGTTATTTAGTAAAAACTTGTAGCGACTACTCCTCTAAAACTACTCAACGGATTTCCATGAAATTTCACAGGAATGTTGCTCTTGATGTCTAAACGAACCTAGCAACATTTCATGTTGGTCGGAAATTCAAGATCGCCACAGCTAAAAATAGATTTTCAAAAAAAAAAATTGAAGCAAGTACTTCTTGAAAACTATAAATGATATTGATATGGGACTTTTTCTAAAATGATCAGTATGGAATGATGTTGATCCTTGTCGAAAATTATTTTGATTTGACGTTAAACATGGCTGCCAGCGGCCATCTTGTTTACATAGAGTTATATAATGTAAACTTGTAGCGACTACTCCTCCGAAACTACTTGACGGATTTTCATGAAACTTCACAGGAATGTTGCTCTTGATGCTAATTGATCCTAGCAAAATTTCAGATCGGCCGGAAATTCAAGATGGCCGCCACGGCTAAAAATAAATTTTCAAAAAACAAGTATGTAGCGACTACTTCTTGAAAACTATAAGTGATATTGATATGCGTCTTTCAGTATGACATGATGTTGAACCTTGTCGAAAATTATTTTGACTTGACGTTAAACATGGCTGCCAGTGGCCATCTTTGTTTACATAGAGTTATATAATGAAAAAGTGTAGCGACTACTCCTCTGAAACTACTTGACGGATTTTCATGAAACTTTACATGAATGTTGTTCTTGATGTCTAATTGATCCTAGCAAAACTTCAGGTCGGCCGGAAATTCAAGATGGCCGCCACGGCAAAAAATAAATTTTCAAAAAACAAGTTTGTAGCGACTACTTCTTGAAAACTATAAGTAATATTGATATGGGACTTTTTCTAAAATGATCAGTATGACATGATTTTACCCGTGTTGAAAATTATTTTGAGTAGGTCATTTATGTACAGTAGAAAGAGAATTGGCCCGAAGACAGAACCTTGGGGTACGTCTTTAGTGACTACTTGAAAACTATAATTGATATTGATATAGGACTTTTTCTAAAATGAATAACATGACATGATGTTGAACCAGTTATTTTGATTTGACATTAAATATTTTGATTCGACATTAAATATGGCCGCCAGCGGCCATCTTTGTTTACATAGAGTTATATAATGAAAGCTTGTAGTGACTACTCCTCTGAAACTACCTGACGGACTTCACAGGAATGTTGCTCTTGATGTCTAGTTGATCCTAGCAAAGTTCAGGTCGGTCGGAAATTCAAGATGGCCGCAATGGTTAAAAATAGATTTAAAAAATGCAATTTTGAGGTGACTACTTCTCAAAAAACATAAGTGATATTGATTTGGAACCTTTACCAAAATGACTGGCACGACATCTTGCAGGCTGATCAAGGTTTAACTGTCTTGGTGCTCATCAGTCATTTGATCGAAACACCCCTTTGTACTACAAATGGACTGGTCCTAATTAAAAGGACAGTCCATTATACATTCATAGAAGGGTAAGGCTTTAGTCTCTTTTGTATTTTGACTCTCAGAAAAAGACTGAAAACAAATTGTAGGATTTTAAGATTTTATTTTAATTCTGATTTTCCAACTGTATCTGAGACAAGAGCAAATCTACTGAGATAGTAACATATTTCTCAGGAAAAATTGCATAACATGACCTGTGTGTGACCTGGTCATCTAGTCACACACCTACTATATTTCTGAATACAGATCATTCCATTTCTGTTTCACAGTGTGATTTGGAGCAGAAAAAAAGAGGATATACTAAGGTTGATGTTGTAAGGGATTTAATTTATATAGTTTTATAATTAAACTCTTTGGTAGCATTATGACATTTTTATAAGCTGGAAAAAAATATATTCTTTAGAGTAGGATAAAATGGAATGAGATTATAATGTTGCATAATAAATCATAATATTTAGAAATATAGGAATATTGCTCTTGATGTCTAGTTGGTCTTAAGTAAAAATCAGGTTGGCCTAAAATTCAAAATGGCCACCATGTCTAAAAATAGATTTATTAAATACAATTTTGTGGCAACTACTTCTCTAAAACCGTAAGCGGTTTGGTATCTTTACCAAAATCACTTTATAAAACTTTACAGGAATGTTGGTTTTGATGTCCAGTTAGTTCCATTAAGTAAAAATCAGGTTGGCCGGAAATTCAAGATGGCTGCCACAGATTAAATACTCGTTTGTGGCAACTACTTATCAAAAAACATAAGTGGTATTGATTTAAAACCTTTACTAAAATGACTGGCATGATATGTAGTTGGTCCTAAACAATATTTATTGATTCTCTGTCAAACATGGATGCCTGCGACCATCTTTTTTTAGATAGAGTGATAATAGGAAAAACTTGTGGCGACTACTTCTCTGAAACTATTTCCATAAAATTTCACAGGTTCTCATGGCTGATCAAGCTATCAAAATCTATCAGTAGAGCTTCAAGGTCATTGACCTATTGTTGAAATAGTTATGACCGCTTATACATAAATTGTATCTTTAGCAAGTAGTGCGTCCACAGGCCCTCTTGGGCCTCTTGTTGGAGTATAACTTCATTCAACATTTTAAAAAATCACGCATTTTACCAGAATTATCACCCCTTTTCTACTTAGGTCTTTGGTACATTTTTAGCTCTACTGAGCAGAGCTTATGGGATGACGAGTTGTTCGTCGTCCGTCCGTCCGTTAACCTTTGCTTTGTGATCTATCTAGCACCTTCATTATTAATCGGATCTTTACCAAACTTTGCCAGGGTCTTTATATTAATGAAAGTTCGGATAAGTTCGAAAACCAGCCAGATCGGATTAGTTTCAATGGGGTTATGACCCTTGATTTACTGACAAATGCCATAACATTCTAGCAGCTTCATTTATTATTTCATCCTTAACAAACTTGCACAGATTGTTAATATCAATGAAAGCTCGGAAATGTTCGAAAACCAGCCAACACCAGAGTTATGGCCTCTTGTTTTTCTAAAAAATGCCATTTTATGTCTTGTGAACACTCTAGCACCTTCATTTATTATTTGATCTTTACCACACTTGCAAAGATTGTTAATATCAATGAAAGCGCGGACAAGCTCGAAAAACAGCCGGAGATATGACCATTGCTTTGCTGAAAAATGCCATTTTTCTGCCTTGTAAACACATTAGCACCTTCATTTATTATTTATTTTATCGGAAAAGTTCGAAAACCATCCCGTTCGGACCTGTAACATCAGAGGTATGGCTCTTGATTTTCTTTAATATGCAATATGCTATATATATTGAGAACCTGCGGTCGTGGGTTCAAATCCCACTGGGGGCTAACCTTTTTCTCTTTTTTTTTAAATTGTATGACCCAAGGGGGAGCAGCAAGGTCTCGGATTTGCCTCCGCCCACTGGGCCCCCCTTGGGGTAATTAGGTAAAAAATCAGGAAAAAAATACATATCTTGTCCAAATGTGAATGGAATTGGTTCTAGTTTTATATGGTCATTTAGGGACTCGAGGCACAACATATACAAAACGAGTTCTGTTCTCCGTCATATTTATTATTACATAGTTTCGGCCTTGTCACAGGATGACCTTAGTGGTTGGGCTAACTCAGGAAAGAATCAATGACGGTGAATGCATTTACATAGTGAGGGTAATATATGAGTAATTTGATCATGTTTATATTACATGTATTAGGGCATTGATTAACAGCGACGTACATAGCGTATACATGGCGTTGTAGAATATGTATACATTGCTACTCATCATTAGTACAGCTTACATATATTGATTGAATAATGATTTGTTTGGGTAATGGTAATTATGCAAGATTGTTATGTTTGTCAACCGACATCTAAAACGTATGTATAATTACAGCCTAAGCCATCCAGGATATAAGCCATCCAGGGTTGGAGTAAGCCATCTAGGTTTGGATATCCAGGAGTGGAGCTAAGCTTCCACGAATAACGTTTACAAGCGGTGGAGACGGTCCCTGTACCTGCGCAGCCAGGTTTTACTAACGACAACCCCCGGGACACAAGGTGGCCCGTTACCAATCCTCACTGGAGGAATATCATTCACAATCTCAGTGGAGATTAACTATCATTGCATCGCGTCATCAACCCTTACAGAAGGCATTTGATGACAATCATCCATTGAATTCGCGCATCATCATCTTCATGAGCTCTCGCGCATCACAGTTATCGCGCTAGATCAACATTGTTATAGCTTTAACAACACTTTAGTGTCTTAGACATTCAGTATTTATAACAATACTAAGAACGTCTTAAACGTTCATGAGAACATTCTTTTCATAGTTCATTTGTGTATTCGCTTGTTTTTTTAGATTATTGTATATATATTAAACATATTTTAAAAGTTGCATTAAACTTATGTAAATGCATTCACCGTCATTGATTCTTTCCTGAGTTAGCCCAACCACTAAGGTCATCCTGTGACAACTGGTTTTCAGAGTAGTGGGATTTTTGGGCGACTACGGAGGGAAAGAATCAATAAGTGATCTTTATTATGATATACTAAAATATCTACTTATTATTTTAGAATTGTGTACCACCCTCTGATCCATCAAGGCGACTGTCGACGATCACGGCCACAGCTTGGAAGACAAGTCAAGACACGACAAGGGTAGGGTGAGTCCAAACTGTTGTTTTGTCCGTTCTTTCCTTGGCGCGAGGTCGCAGTGGTTTACACGATTAGGTCTGAGGCACTTTTGCTAAATAATTTGGGTGTTTGTTTTTACCTCCCTTGATATGCACATAGTATCCAATTAGGTTGGCGAACAAGACGTTCTACTCATGTTGTGACACTCGAGTATACTTATATTGATGGGAGAAGTAAATATACATGTACATGTTATACACATTTCTATGATTGTTTAAGGTTTATGTCCAATATCAAATTAAGATATTTTATGTAGTGTATATGTTTTGTGGAAGCTAGATACTATCTATACATAACCGTTAGTAGTTAGCGCTAGTACAAATTGTGTATGTAACTTGTCCGATGATGATGCCCAGGTATTTACTGAGGACACAGTGACTTACCATTAGTAGTTAGTTGAGTAGAATTATTAGTGACGTGTGTAGTGTAATTATTGTAGTGTGTAGTTCACAATGTCTATAACCATGACGTCCATAAAGGATCTTACGGAACATGGGTAAGGAGTTAGGGTATGCTGGAGAGGAGCTTAGAACCTTTGTTAAAGACGAACAGGCTAGGGAAAGGGAATTTAGACTTAAGGAAAGAGAATTAGAGAAAGATAGGCTAGAATTCGAAAGTAGGTTAGCTAAAGAGAAGCGAGATGAAGAAAGTAGACTAGCCACAGAGAAGCTAGAATTAGAAGGTAGATTAGCTAAAGAGAAGCGAGATGATGATAAAGAGAAGGTAGAATTAGAAAGCTAGAATAGTAAAGGAGAAGCAAGAGTTAGAACATGAGAGGTTCGAAACAGATGGTAGACTAGCTAAGGCTAAGATGATAATGGAAAGGGAGCAAAAAGAGTTTGAGCATAAGTTAGCTTTAGAGTTGGAAGCAGCTAAGACACATAGTAAGGAAAGTAAAACTGAAGGGAAAGATAGTTATTCTGGGAAGTTAAAAGGTTCGAAGTTACCATACTTTGATGCTGACAAAGATAACATGGACAGTTACTTGTTACGGTTCGAGCGTTATGCTGAGTTACAGGAATGGCCCAAAGATAAGTGGGCAGTTCATTTAAGTGCGTTATTGAGAGGCAAGGCCTTAGATGTATTTTCTAGATTACCTAGTGTAGATGCTCTTGACTATGACAATTTAAAGGATGCTCTTTTAAAGAGATTTGAGCTAACTGAAGAAGGTTTTAGAAAGCGGTTTAGAGCTTGTCTGCCTGAGAAAGGCGAGTCATTTATTCAGTTTATTAGTAGGTCTAGAAATTACTTAGATAGGTGGTTAGAGTTAGGGAAGGTTAGCGCAGACTTATCAGGGCCTCATAGATTTCTTGTTGCGGGACAGCTATTCAATGTTTGTAGTAGAGATCTGTTCTTATTTCTTAAAGAAAGAAAACTAACTAGTGTAGATGAAATGGCAACTCAAGCAGATCAGTTTGCCGAGGCTAGAGGTGGAGCTCATAATGTAGTGTCGAAAGACAAAACCTTTAGAGATAGGCAAGGGGACGATCATAAACAGAAAGGCCAGAGTGGAAACTATAGAGGTGGAGGTAGTTCGATGGGTTCTAGAGGATAGGTAGCAATAGTGGTAACATAGGTAGACCTTTTATTCGTTGTCGTCACTGTAATGGGAATCATGCTTCACATGAGTGTAGGAAAGCGGTGAAAGTGTCCGCTGTCGTAGACAACTTTAGTGACAATAGTAGAGTGGACAACAATGTAGGGAATCAGAACCAAGGTTTTAACAACCCATGGAATTTCGGTAGAGGTAGAGGTGGTCAAAACCGAGGTAGAGGTAGAGGCAGAGG
Source organism: Cyrtodaria siliqua (assembly GCA_037043455.1). Taxonomy (NCBI): domain Eukaryota; kingdom Metazoa; phylum Mollusca; class Bivalvia; order Adapedonta; family Hiatellidae; genus Cyrtodaria; species Cyrtodaria siliqua. The sequence goes on from JAWPHD010011131.1 coordinate 23,889, forward strand.
TAGTAATAGTCAGGTTATTAAAACCGAGAGTAGTAGCTGTTGTGTTAAAGCGGAGGGTGTAATGGCGAAGATCGGAACATGTCTCTTTCCGTATGCAAATCTTCCAACGGCAGATGGTAGAGTGAATGGCACGGACGTAATTGTAATGAGGGATACAGGTTGTACAGGTGTGGTAGTTAGGCGTAGTTTAGTTACGGATGACCAGTTGGTAGGTAAACAGTCACCGTGTATGTTGTTAAATAAGTCGGTAGAGCACGTGCCAATAGCGAGAATAGATGTAGATACACCTTTCTTTAAAGGGACTACAGAGGCACTATGTATGGATGACCCGATGTATGATTTAACGATAGGGAACATAGATGGTTCAGCACTTCCGGTAATGTCCGATTTTAGAAGTAGCATAAGTAATGCCGTAGAGACTAGAGCGCAGGTCCAGAAGCAAGCTCAGGCTTATAGAAAATTAAAGGTTCCTGCAGCCGTAGGTGACATATCTAAAGCGGAGTTTATAGAAGCACAAACTCAAGACGAGTCATTAGGTCCTTGTAAAGTGAAGGCCAAGGATGGTGTAGTGAAGAAGTGTAAAGGGTCCGGTAGTTGTAAGTTTGTACATAAGAATAGGTTATTGTACAGAGAATTTGAAGATAGTGGTAGTAGACAGTTTCACCAATTAGTGGTACCTACCAAGTATAGAACGACAGTGCTTAAGGTAGCTCATGAGTCGATTATGGGAGGTCATTTAGGCGTAAAGAAAACGTCAGATAGAGTATTGGCAGAATTTTATTGGCCAGGCGTTAGTGGAGATGTAACTAGGTATTGTAGGTCCTGCGATGTATGCCAAAGGACAGTACCAAAAGGTCGAGTGACCAAAGTACATTTAGGTCAGATGCCACTGATAGATACACCATTTAAGCGGGTAGCCGTAGACATAGTTGGACCAATTTTTCCAGTGTCAGATAGGAAAAATAGGTACATTTTAACCATGGTAGACTATGCAACTAGGTATCCGGAGGCAGTAGCATTGCCCTCAATTGAAACTGAGAGAGTAGCTGAGGCATTAGTTGATATGTTCAGTAGGCTAGGTGTACCAGAGGAAATGCTGACTGATTGTGGGTCACAGTTTACGTCAGAACTTATGGCTGAAGTAAGCAGGTTATTGTCTTTGCGTCAAATCATGACAACACCATATCACCCTATGTGTAACGGGTTAGTCGAACGATTTAACGGGACGTTAAAGCAAATGTTACGGCGTATGTGTACCGAAAGACCCAAAGATTGGGACAAGTATCTCAATGCTTTATTGTTTGCATTTAGAGAGGTTCCACAAGAGAGTTTAGGATTTTCTCCGTTTGAGTTATTGTACGGTAGGTCAGTTAGAGGTCCCATGAGGATTCTTAGAGAGATGTGGGCAGGTGAAGTAGATAGTGATGAGGTTAAGACTACATATCAGTATGTTTTAGATCTGAAGGAGAAACTAGAGGAGACTTGTAAGATAGCTCAAAGTCAGTTAGTTAAGGCAAGTACCAAGTATAAACGGTACTATGACCAGAAAGCTAGAGCTAGGAAGTTTAAGATAGATGACCAGGTGTTACTGTTACTCCCGACCGACAATAACAAGTTGTTATTACAATGGAAAGGTCCGTTTTACGTTAGAGGGATAGTGAACACTATGGATTACCGTATCGAGATAAACGGAAAGTTAAAGACCTTTCATGCGAATATGCTGAAAGAGTATATCAGTAGAACCGATAATGTGCAACCTCAGTTAGACCTCAGTAAAGGTTATTGGCAAGTCCCACTTTCAGACCGAGCTAAAGAGATGACCTCCTTCGAAACTTCGCAAGGACTTTTTAAGTTCAAGGTCATGCCCTTTGGTCTCGTAAACGCCCCAGCAACATTCTGTAGGTTAATGAGGAAAGTCCTGAAGGATTTGTCCAACACAGACAGTTTTGTAGATGACATCCTGGTGTTTACAACAACATTTGAAGACCATATTAAGGCTCTACGTAATCTGTTGGAACGGCTACGCCGGTTTAAACTGACTGCAAAACCTAGCAAGTGTCACATAGGTTACGCAGATATAGAGTGTCTGGGTCATGTTGTCGGGAGGGACCAGAAATTGAAACCCAACCCCGACAAGGTTAAGGCAATTCAGGAAGCACCAAGACCCGAGACAAAGAAACAAGTTAGGTCATTTTTAGGGTTGGCGGGATTTTACAGGAAGTTTATTCCAAACTTTTCGGCTATAGCTGCACCTTTGTCAGACTTGACAAGGAAAGGTCAACCCAATAGGATAACTTGGGGGGGAAGCCAGGAGCGAGCTTTTGTCTCTTTAAAGGGGAGTCTGGTCAAAACCCCAATACTAAAATTACCTGAACTTGACCAGGAGTTTATCCTCAGAACGGATGCCTCCGATATCGGGGTGGGTGTAGTCTCCCCGTGGCTTACGCAAGTCGGAAACTATTACCCCGGGAATGTAACTACTCTGTTATCGAAAGGGAGTGTCTTGCAGTAGTGTGGGGTGTCAGTAAATTCCACCGATATGTTTTTGGTAAGGAATTTGTCTTTGAGACTGACCACCAACCGTTAGCTTATATGAATAAAGCAAAGGTAGCTAACAGTAGGTTAATGAGGTGGGCACTGACTCTGCAGCCTTACCGGATGAAAATTAAAGCGATCCGAGGAAAAGACAATATTGGGGCAGACTATTTAAGTCGCCGCACATAATGACTGGTTTAATACAATAGTGTATTGCAGTGTATTGTACAATAGTAGTATATGTTACGACAGGGTAGTGTACAATTGTAGAATAGTGTTGAAATTGTAATTACATATTATAGTTAGGTTATAACTGTAGTGGATGTTTTCCGGAAGACGGTCGTTGTACTGGCATCCCTCGGTAGTAATATTTATATACTCAAGCGATTGAGCGATCAGCTTGTACGTTTTGTCGCTCATTTGCTCCGAAGAATTAATAGTTTCTTAACGTGTAAATATTAATTATCATTTTGTTGAATTTTAAAAGTGTAGCACTTTCTTTAAGTGGGGAGATGTTGTCACAAAATGTCACGAGTAGAGCGTATTGGTCGTTCATAGCTCTTGTAAGTTATCGGTTACACCCAAAATCTATTGTTCGAGTTGAAACAATTTCACAATATTCATGATCTATTCATGTAACACGTAAAAGCGTGCACATTTTAAATGGCCGCCAGAGAGGCCGTGTCATAAGTTTAGTTTTGTGCTAATGCATGTAAACGTATAGGTGTATTTTCCTTAAACGGCAAAATTGTATAAGGGGCCTCTCGTGTAGATTCAATACTGTAGATTTAGCCACGTTTGTCACGGACTGAACGGGGGAAATAATGATTTGGGCGTAATGTTTGCTATAAAACCCATTGTCTTCTAGCTCTCGCCGGGATGATCAATAGTACTTTGTTGGAACAGAGATTGGACGGCAAAATTCATAGGCAACATGTGGTTAGTAATTTTATTAAACTTTTATCGTATATTTGTATTCAGTGGGCGGCGCCATCTTGTTTGGCGGTTACGACATCCGGTTAGCATTGATGTTTCTCAAACATAACTTTAGACTAGCATATGATTTTGAAGTGACTTTATTAGATGTAATTATTGTAATTGATCATTAATTGTAAAACAATATTAATTTGATAACAGTGGATAATAGGTGCATTAGTTAACGTTGGCGTATAACTCAGTGATTGTAATACACGAGTGTTAACATTAGTTAACAATGAGATGAGTGACAAGAATAAATGCGTGCATGCATAACTCAGTGAGGGTATTATATGAGTAATTTGATCATGTTTATATTACATGTATTAGGGCATTGATTAACAGCGACGTACATAGCGTATACATGGCGTTGTAGAATATGTATACATTGCTACTCATCATTAGTACAGCTTACATATATTGATTGAATAATGATTTGTTTGGGTAATGATGCAAGATTGTTATGTTTGTCAACCGACATCTAAAACGTATGTATAATTACAGCCTAAGCCATCCAGGATATAAGCCATCCAGGGTTGGAGTAAGCCATCTAGGTTTGGATATCCAGGAGTGGAGCTAAGCTTCCACGAATAACGTTTACAAGCGGTGGAGACGGTCCCCGTACCTGCGCAGCCAGGTTTTACTAACGACAACCCCCGGGACACAAGGTGGGCCTGTTACCAATCCTCACTGGAGGAATATCATTCACAATCTCAGTGGAGATTAACTATCATTGCATCGCGTCATCAACCCTTACAGAAGGCATTTGATGACAATCATCCATTGAATTCGCGCATCATCATCTTCATGAGCTCTCGCGCATCACAGTTATCGCGCTAGATCAACATTGTTATAGCTTTAACAACACTTTAGTGTCTTAGACATTCAGTATTTATAACAATACTAAGAACGTCTTAAACGTTCATGAGAACATTCTTTTCATAGTTTATTTGTGTATTCGCTTGTTTTTTTAGATTATTGTATATATATTAAACATATTTTAAAAGTTGCATTAAACTTATGTAAATGCATTCACCGTCATTGATTCTTTCCTGAGTTAGCCCAACCACTAAGGTCATCCTGTGACAGGCCTTATGACGCTTACTCCTTCTGTAGCCTTTGAGTTCTCAAGTTCATGTGTGGTGTGTTTATTAGTTAGGATGTCTAAATGCGCAATAAGGTCTCGGATTTTAGCTCTGCCCACTGGGGACCCTGTGGTGGGGAGGGCCGGGGGCTGGGTAATCGGGTCAAAATTCACAAAATGTTACTCATCTTGTCCAGCTGTGAATGGTTTACTAGCCTCTCCATTTTTCATCCGTTCTTTACCAAACCAGCTCCGGGGTCTATAATATATACATGATGTATCAATACCGTTGATATATATTAGACTCTACTCAGAGTCAGGATATTTAAAACCAACCATCTCCAGGGTCTATAATATATACATAACGTGTCAATACCTTTGATGTATATTGGACTCTCCTCAGAGTCAGGTTATATAAAACCAGCCATCTCCAAGGTCCATAATCTATATAGTTATGCATCAATACCTTTGATATATATATACTGGACTCTACTCAGAGTCAGGTTATATAAAACCATCCATCTCCAATGTCTATAATCTATAATCTGCACATTTATGTATCTATACCTTTGATATATAGTGCCCTCTACTCCGAGTCTGCTTGTATAAAGCCACCCATTTCATGGGTCTGTAATCTGTACATGTATTCCAATATATATCAATGGTATAGAAACATAAATGATAGATCATTTTGATGGGTGGTTTATATAACCCGACTCTGAGGAGAGATCGCTATATATCAGGAGTATAGAATGATACATACATGTATAACTTATAGATACTGGAGTTGTTAGGTTTTATATAACCTGGCTCTGAAAAGAGTCCTATATATATAAGGAGAATAGATACATAAATGTGTAGATTATAGACACTGGATGTGGATCGTCTTTATATAATCTGACTCCTAGAAGAGTCTGATATATATCAGGAGTATATATATATATATACTGAAGGAAAAAGAAACGCATAATGGGTATTTCCGCTATATATTGTATGTTTAGTATGCTACTGTTAATCGAATGGTACAGAGCGACATTAGGCCTGTCCTTTCGGAAAGAAAGCTTAATCAGCACCGAACACAACAATGGTTACCCCTATAAAGTTTCATTATCGCCAGAATGCGCAAATGTTGCAATCTATTAACATTAAACATAATACTGAAATGGCTTGACTTTTGCAAGCGAAACTCCAACTTGTATGTATTTCGTGTAACAAAGTATACTTTGATTAAAAGGTCTACTACATGGCAGAGCTGTTCTTTCTGTACAAAACACGTTGAGATATATCTGGAATAATTACGTGAAATTAGGTGTGTATAATAGTGTAGTATAGGCAATTTTGTGAGTATGCGTTTCCTTTTCCTTTCAGTATATAAATGTATAGATTATAGTCCATGGAGATGTTAGGTTTTATGTATATATATAAGGGTATTTATATATATATATATATATATAAATGTATAGATTATAGATCCTGGAGATGTATGGTTTTATATAACCTGACTCTGATATATATCTGGAGTATAGATATATAAATGTACAGATTATAGACACTGGAGTTGTAAGGTTTTATGTAACCTGACTCTGGTTACATAACACTGGAGTTGTAAGGTTTTATGTAACCTGACTCTGAGAATAGTCCGATATATATCAGGAGAATAGATATATAAATGTATCGAGTATAGACACTGGAAATGCTAGTGTTTATGTAAACCGACTCTGAGGAGAGTCCGATATATATCAGGAGTATAGATGTATAAATGTATAGATTATAGACACTGGAGTTTTTAGGTTTTATGTAACCTGACTATGAGGAGAGTCCTATATACGAGTATCAGGAGTATAGATATATAAATAGATAGAGTATAGACACTGGAGATGTTAGGTTTTATGCAACCTGACTATGAGAAGAGTCCGATATATATATATATATATATATATCTATCTATATATATGTGTCTATGGATCCAGCCGTTGGTAGACATTTGGGGGTAAAAATTGCATCCGTTCGTACCTATTATCCGTTCGTGCCCATTCCGCCGTGGGCATCAACGGCGTAACTAAAATTGATGTAGTTTATTCGTCCAGAAAAATAATACTTTACATTTCATTGGGTAAAAAAAAACTCTCAGCTATTTAAATTAAAACAACTGTTACCGTAAAACGTTCTTTTTTTACTGAATTCTCAGGCCGAACTTTGCTTAATTCAAAAAGTATATATATTTGGTGCATCCGTTGGTAGACACTTACGTTATTGCATTTTTCTCAATAACGGTCAATATTGTTTTTATATCAAATAAATATTGAGCATTTCATTTACATTGGATCAGATATATTAAAAAGAAATAACAGAATTTAAACATGATAAAGATTTACTTAATGTTTATATTTTTTTGTTGTCAAATTTTCTAATTTCGTGGGCAAATATTGTTTCACGCGTTGACGCATGCGCGTTGGAGGATACAACTGTTAAAATGGCGATCGACTTCGGCGAACTTATGCAAGTTATGGTAAGTTTTTAAATTGTATTTGGACTTTGCCTTCGAAAATATATGCTGTTATTGTGTAAAACAATTCAGATTGTTTCTCATTATAGTTGAGACGTTGACGTATATCTGTAATGTGCTACAGAACATCGTAAAACTCGAAATCTGTCTAAGGGGTCTGAACCATGCTCAAGACATGAGTCAATTGCATGCACTCCATTCCCCCAAGATTTTCTTTTTAAAATGGTGCATTCTGACGAGCTTGGGGAGACAATTTTGGTAAATAAACAGAACTCCAAAATTCCCCTTTTTTGAGGGATTTCAAGATTTGATTGTCGAAACCCACATCACCCCCTACCCCTTCAGTTTTTGAAATTTTCATAAGGGAAAAGTTGTAGGCCCGGGCCTGCAGTGCCTGCAAGCAGCTCCGCCACTAATCAGACCATATGCAGTTACACCGATGGGGTTATTGAAATATGAAATATATGTTTTATTCAAAATTCTAATAGGCCTGTGAGGATACAAATAGTTAACACAATACAATGACAGGTAATACAAAATGAAACAACATAAACAAATGTACATATGGAGAAGATGGTATAAATATTTTCATATCATTAAATCATCTATTTTATACACACAGTCTTTCACTATGTAATACAAAATATGAGTAAGTCCACGTGAGATTCACATTCCATGGACATTGCATCTTTGTAAATATTTGTATTTTATTTTATTTTACATTTCTATTTTACGTATTATGAATATTGTTTTATATATTTTTCATACACATGATTATAAACATATAAAGACATGTATTTAAATGCAATATGTAACTATCATGTTTTCAGTTTATCTATATATATATATATATTTATATATATCATCTGATAAAGATTTCAAGCACTAAACAAACAAATAATACATAAATCATCATGACGATTACAACAAAATACATGTGGCGTTGCACAATATATCGTCTAGGATATTAATTTAAGTGAATCTATATATCATAGCACAATCAAACATAACCAAAAGTTTTTGCATATACAATGCAACTGAGTATATATTGCGTATTGTTTATTATGAAATACAAAGCAAAACCAAACTTTAAGACAGTGCATAGATAATGCAGATGTTTATATACAATAATTGCATATATTCTACATCTAAAAAAAAAATCTCGCGATATTTTGTCTCGGGTACGTTAAGTTGGAGGTTCGAAGCGTTAATTTTAAGGGTACGTTTCTGTATACATAAATGTACCCCGGGTACCGTTCTCTAGCCCTGACAATAGTACCCGATACGACAATGACCCCATCAGCCTAGGTATGACAATGACCCCATCAGCCTAGGTATGACAATGACCCCATCAGCCTAGGTATGACAATGACCCCATATGACCCCATCAGCCTAGGTATGACAATGACCCCATATGACCCCATCAGCCTAGGTATGACAATGACCCCATCAGCCTAGTAAGCCTAGCCTAGGTCTTAAAAATGAACAAATGCTTTTTGGTATTCTAAATCTTCCATTAATATGCTTGGTTCCTCTGGAACATACTCACAAAGTGGAAATTGACTATGTGCACATGAAGGAGGGACAAAGAATGTATGTAAAATGCCATATTGCAACAACTTGTTACTAATTAGACGATATGTAAACGCATAAAACTGGTAGATTGCAGGTGTTATTTATGGTATACTCAAGGACTTGAAAAACGGCTCATGTTAATAGTTTGAATAATTTTTACATGCAACATTTAAACTTTTGTCTTGATAGAAGTCTTCGAGTGTATCACAAACAAATGTAAACATATATAAATATTATACATGTCATGTTAAATTAGACGCATACGAAAATAAAAAGAAACAGTTTCAAATCAAATCAGTTCATCAGGTAAAATACACGAATTTTGTAGTAATACTTTACAAGTTTGCTTTTTGTCTCGCCTTTTCGAAGAAAAAAAGATTTCTACAAAATTTGGCAGGAAGCCTCAGTATGATATCTAGTTGTGCAAAGCATGGTATATCAATGAAATTTTGGACAAGTTCGAAAACCAGCTTGATCTAGTTAGTAACGACAGGTTATGGCCCTTGATTTGTTGAAAAATGTTATATTGTATTTTCCTTTGTTAAATCTGTAGTTACTTCATTTTTTATCTGACCTTTACCATATTTGTTTAGAATTGTGTCTGCCTCTGAGGTTCTGATCATGATCATGGATATTAGCTAAAGGAGATATAACGAAGCCCTCAATTGTAGAACTTTCACCGAAAGGATTTAAACTTTATGTTGGTTAAAGACATAAAATCTACGGCAGATGTTGTGTGTCAAGCTCTCAAGTGTGGTATTTTTCGCCGAAATGTTAATATAAATCAGTATTTCAGTTGTCCGTCACTTTTTGAAAATATATTTTTAACTAAACAATTGATTTGTTCTATTTCGGATGAAGTCTCCAGCACCAGTCGTGGCAGACAATGGTGATCACTTTGTCTTGTGTCTCATTATTTAGCACCAAAGATAAATTCAAAATATGTGTTGGAAATTCTGAATACGTGAATGATAATTAACATGACCTTTTATCTTATATTAGGACAGCAACCTCAGATGGAAATAAGAGCAGTTTAAATTTCCATAAGTCCGTACGGATATTTTGTAAAGTCCATACGGTGATCCTGGAAAGTCCATAAGGATATCGGACAGGGAAAGCAGCATTCAAGGACGACAGTCAACCACGTAAGTCCGTATGGATGTTTTGAAAGTCCGTATGGATATTTTGAAAAATCTGTACGGATATTTTGAAAGTCCGTGCGGATATTAAAAAAAAAGTCCGTACGGATATTTTGAATATCCGCCTGGATTGGTATTAAAGTACGTACAGATTTCCCACTCTCATTTGCATATTATGCCTGGATTCCTAAACATTCCACCTGGATTTTTCTAATTCATTTAAATAATTGGCAGAAATTCTGCCTGGAATGTAGCTATAAATAGAATTACATCTGGATATCTTGCTTCAGGTCAAACATGTGCGTATTATGCATGGAATCTTGTAGTAATAACGGATTCTGCGTGTATTCTGTACGGATTCTCACTTAGCCTCAAGTTCTTGAACAGTTCACTATCAGTTCATGAATTGTTCCTGAATGTCAATTCAAGAACTGAAGATCACAGACTGTCATTGAGTCAGTGAAACATTTTGTTTTGACATTGATTCATGAACTTAAGTTCTTTAAACTAATCACTGTCTCAAGCTGTTGCTATCAGAAAAGCCTCATGAAATAAGGCGTCATATGCTCAAGTAAAAACAGTAACAATAATTATTAAGACATACGTCACATGACATGTTATGCTGTAAGAAAATAAGTAGTATAGATACTGGGGGTACCAGGCCAGTTTCCCCTCGCGGGCCTCAAACCCAAGCAACAGTAAAATATGCCAGCCGTGGCTATTAACTCAAGCATGCCATCATTTACATAAAAAAAATCGAAATGAAAGTCATGCTTAAGTCAAAAGCCCCGACACATATTATTAGTTGCTCAAGCAACCCCGCTCTGGGAAACTCGCCTGATACCCCCAGTATCTATACTACTAATCAATCCGATTGTCATTTTAATAACATAACATTTGCAACTCATTAAGCAAAGTCAGACGGAACCGGGCAGTAGTCTTCATCATCGCTCTGCATATCATTTTTACCATACAGTATTTTACTTGTATGCTAAGGTATCTTGTCCATTATCTAGTATGTACCATTTATCATCATAAGCTGATAAACTTTTTTTATTTATTGCATAGCTGCTTATGTTATGCTTTTGTGATCTAATGACTTTCATCTCATAGTGAGCTTCTGTTGCCGTAAACAAAATCTTTTTGTAATCATCATGTGCTATCTGTTTTTTAACAACATACTTTTTAACACCCTTACATTTCTTTGTAATAACCTCATTATCTAGCATATATGAATATCGTTTACTTCGTAATCCAACAAATTCTTTAATAGGTATTCCGCAAGTTTCATCCTTCATCTTTCCAATAACCTTTTTATTATCGTCAAAATGAAACTTTTTGGATCATAATCGCAATTATCAAAAAGTTCTTTATCCTTGTAAAAGTAATAATTTAGCTTTTTTATCATATTTATTTTTAATGTAGTTGTAATGGAAATCATACATCAAATATTTTGACAAGTCTAAAATACACATGCCAACATAGAAAGGACGATTTAAAACTAATCGTTCTTTTATTCTGTTTATCGCAAATAAATGTTCATTTAACATTTTACAAGAAATAAATGAAGGTCTTGCTGCATATTTTAAAAGGACCTCCACGTCGTGAGTTAATTTAACATTAATTATTTTTCTCAAATTTTCCATAGTTTTACCAAAAACTGAATTGTTCATCAGTTTGAAGAAATCCTTTTCAAAAGCATTTTTACCAGCTGTTCTCTTGGCAGTATTAAAGTCTATGTATGTCTTCAGCCACTCTGATTCGTCAAACTGTAGTATTCGGTGTATTTTTGTTACCTTCAATCCAAGCTTTTTATACAATTCAAAGTTTCTAAAAATGCACGACATACTTTTTTTTATTTTTAGTGTCGTAACAAGTTTATTAACATTGCAATGTCCTAAATTAAACTTTTGTTTTAAATTTTTACAATAGTCTGACAAACACTCATCTTTTATAAATAATCAAGATGATATATTGAATGAAGCTAAATGTTTTTATGAAACCTTATATTCAAGTAGAGATAGTGAACTTATAGATACAAATATTGAAATAGAACTTGAAGGTTGTTCTGTTCCAAAATTAAATTATGAAGAATCTATATCAATGGAAGGTCTTATTACTTATAGAGAGGCAACTGTTGCTCTTAAGTCAATGTCAAATAACCGCAGTCCTGGAACTGATGGGTTTAGCGCTGATTTCTCGAAGGTTTTATGGCAACATATAGGACATTTTGTTGTCAGATCCATTAATTATGGTTTTAATAATAATGAGTTATCAATTACTCAAAAAAAAGGTATTATAACCTGTATTCCGAAGGAAAATAAATCAAGATACCAAGTTAAAAAGTATAGGCCTATTTCTTTATTAAATTGTACTTACAAATTGGCATCTGGGGCTATAGCTAACCGAATTAAAACAACTTTAAATAAACTTATAAACACAGACCAAACAGGTTTTATAGCAGGAAGATATGTTGGCGAAAATACAAGGATACTTTATGATATAATGCACTATGCAGAAGAACATAATTTAGCTGGTCTGCTTTTATTTATTGACTTTGAAAAAGCGTTTGACTCGTTGTCATGGAATTTTATTCATAAAGTGTTAACATTTTTTGGATTTGGTCATTCAATACGTAAATGGGTCCATGTTCTATATAACAATGCAACGTTAGCTGTTACACAAGGAGGGAATATTTCATCTTTTTTTAATATAGGAAGAGGTTGTCGACAAGGAGATCCTCTTTCACAGTATATATTTATATTATGTTCAGAAATCTTAGCTATCAAAATAAGAAATAATAGAAACATAAAAGGAATAAAAGTTAATGATATAGAATTCAAAATATCCCAATTTGCTGATGATACCTCTGCAATTTTAGATGGATCAGAAACTTCCCTTACAGAGACATTAAAAGAATTAACATGGTTTGCAAAGATATCTGGCCTTCGCGTTAACTTTGATAAAACACAGGTTGTTTGGATAGGGAAAATAAATTACAGTAGTGATACAATAAAAACCAAATGGAAACTACATTGGGGAAATAGCGAATTTAAAGTTTTAGGCATAAAATTTAATGTAGACCTAAGTAAAATAAATAATATTAACTATAAAGAAAAGATAAATAGCATAAACAAATTAATAAAAATGTGGAAAAGGAGATATCTAACACCCCTTGGAAAAATAACAGTTATAAAAACATTATTATTACCTATATTAAATCACCTGTTCATTTCATTGCCTAATCCAGATAATAATATCATAAATGAAGTTAATAGAATTTTCTATGATTTTATATGGGAAGGAACAGCAAAAATAAAACAAACTGTTATCGTTAAACAGTATTTTGAAGGAGGTCTGAAAATGATCAATACTAAAGCTTTTATTAAATCATTGAAAGCAACATGGATTCGAAGATTACTTTGTAATGATGGAAACTGGACTAAAATAATAGATAAAGACATAAGCTTAGAAAACTTAATAAACTACGGAAGTTCTTTTACCGAACACATTATTACAAAAATAAGCAACACCTTTTGGATTGATGTCTTGTCATCTCATAACTCGTTATTGGAGTTAAATAAAATTAAATCTATAGAAGAACTTCTTCAAATACCTATATTTCATAACAAAGATATAAAAATAGGAGGATTACCAATTAACAAAAAAATGTGGAATGATAAGGGGGTGTACTTTATAAATGACATTGTTTCTAACGAAGGTGAACTCTTAACAGAAACAGAATTTAAAAATAAATATAACATTAAAACGAACTTTGTAGAATTCAATGGAACAATCAAAGCCATTAAATCTTTTGCAATAAAAAATAAAATAAATATAGGAAGTAAAAAACTACAGAACCCTTTACTTCCAACATATATTCATATTTACCTTAAGGCAGAAAAAGGCTGTAAGGACTTTTATAACATACTTAATAATAATCACGAAAAACCAACTGCAATTGCTAAATGGGAACAAGTTTATAATATCTCAGAAGAAACTTGGAAAGATATATTCATGTCACCTTTCAAATATAATTATAGTTCCAATCTTCAATGGTTTCAAACTAGAATTAATCATAGAATATTACCAACAAAAAATACTTATATAATATAAAAGCCATCCCTAGTCCAATATGCTCAACCTGCGATCAGGAGGAAACAATAACTCATTTACTTTGGACGTGCCCAATAACTAAATATTTTTTACAAAAGGTACAGTCATGGCTTCGAAGGCATGACATAAACATATCTTTTATAGAAGAACTATTTATATTTAATATTGGTGAAAAGCTTACACCAGAGGAGCTATTTATTATTTTAGAGATTAAATATTATATATTTTCAGCAAAAAAGCTAAATTCTCATTTATCAGTTATTGCTCTTAGTAACAGACTGAAGTGTGCTTTTAAAGCTATTAAATATATTGCTACTAAAAATAATAAATTGTCGTCTTTTGAAAGAAGATGGCATAAATATAATAATATACTCGGTATCAAAACTTGAATTTGTGAGTCGCTCTAACAAGTTCTAATTCATACATCACTCCTTTTCCAAACAACCTGTGTATGTATCTCTGAACAACCTTCTGAACAATCCAAATCCATGACTTGGTACAGCTCTCTATCACATATTAAAAAATGCTGAATATTGACCAATCTAGGCCCTACCAGTTGACTGGATTTTAATTATAAACAATAGAATAGTATGTATCGAAAATAACTAACAATTGAGAATGCACACAGTCAAGTCCAAAACACTTTTTCAGTCGAATGCTTTTATTAGCCAAAAATATATCAAATGTACCTGTAGAATGAAAGTGATGAGTGAAAGTGATATTGTATATGTTAATTATTTATTGTTTATTTGATTATTATTGTTTATATACTTCTGCTGTAAAATGAGAATTACTTTCTGAATAAATGGGCTATAATTGCTGAAACTGAAAAAAAACACAAAAAAAAAACAAAAAAACAACAAAAAACACTCATCTTTTATGTTTAAACTTTCCTGGGCGAGAGGATAATCATTATGCGAGTCATGCAGTTTTTCAGGATACTCGATATCACACTCAACAATGTAATTTGATTTTCCTTTTTCAAACTTATCAACCCACTTGAAGTTGCCAGTAGGTAACGGTTGACACATGGCCCACCCATACAAGTTATTAGCATCAAGATATATTATGTACTTGCTTTCTTTTTTCTTGTCGTAGTTTTTCATATGTTTATTGTTAGCCTGTGAATATCTGTTTGCGATATAACTCGTACCGCCTCTTAATCCTTTTTCCACAAACAAATATTGATCAATATCAGTTATTAGATCAAATTGGATACCAGTCATCTTAAGACATGAAGTGAGAATCATAACCTCTCAAATTATGAAACACAACAGGTATTTTTCTAGTCAATCTGAAATTATTATTACGTATGTCATGAGCGCTTCACCTATACTTTCCAGTTATATGACAATGGTCCCTGACTTTTCTGATGGAGTTTTTGTATGCCACTGTATAACCCGCGTCGCCTTTTTTGAGAGTTGTTGCAAAACCATTACCACAAATATGACATGATTTAGATTTTTGGAATCTGGCTTCTTCTTCCTGTGACATTACTAGATCTTTTTTAAAGTTTGCATTCATAGTTTTCTTGCACCACTTTTCTTCTTCTATCATTTTTTCTAAAAACTTGTAAACAGCATTTGGTCCTGTGTATGTCACAACTGGTTTTGAATATTGATCATCATAACAACAAACAACCTTATACCCATAACTGCAATCAGTATGCTTTTGATATGCTTCTGTATGTGATTTTTTAGGATTGTTGGATGCTGAAGAAATACTTTCGGTTACTGCTTCAAAATCTGCATATATAACAAACGGAACCATTAGCTGCCTGTCATAGTTTTTAAACTTAACTTTTTCATCTTTGTTTGGCATTTTTATTGCTTGTTTTCCGTTAAGTGAAAGACAATCAGGCTCATGCTTTTTTAACACACGTTCTAATGTAAAGCATTGTAGGCATGTTTTACAAAACCATTTTTTTCCTTGTGTGCTGTTTGATTATGCATCAAACTGTTAAAGTTTGTTATCCATACGTAATGATTTTTTTCTTTTTCGGTGATCAAAAGCATATCACATGTTTTTTCTGCTTTATTTTTTGATATGTGCAAAGGGTATACTTGATTATCTTCAAATCCAAATATGTTAAAACAAATGTTGTTTTGTTTTTCTATTTTTGGGATTTGTTTGATAGTAACAGGAAATGTAATTCCTTCATAATTTAGATCTCCAATATACTTTTTGTACTTTGTTATTCTTTGTGGTTTATTATTAACAGGGAATTTATAAGCCAAATGACACCATCTGAAGCATTCGTTATCTTTTTCATTTTTTATATTAATTAATCCTTTTTTGGCATTAGCAAGTTCTTTTGGTAAATCTAAATAAGAGCTACCTCGCAAAGCTTTATACTTTATTCGATTTATATAGTGTGCGTCTTGTGTCTCAATTACCCAACCACTTCCCAACTGAATCCAATTTTCAATTCTATTTATAATTTCTTCCTGTGCTTTGTCTAATGCTTCTGATATTTGATTTTTGTTTAATATTATTACAGCCTTTGAGGCAAAGTAAGCTGTTTTGTATATAATATCAATACCTCCTTTATGTTCTTTATCATGCGGTGCTTGTTTTTTAAAATTAAGTTTCACATCAATGCTTAATTTAAATCCGCCTGTTCTTTTTAGTTCTGCACTGAGAAACTTTACAGCAGGATTGTGTGATTTTTGTAGTTGAACAATCGGATCATTACTTAAATAACCATCTACTTTAAAAACCTTGCTATACTGTTTTGGGGATGTTTCAATTTCTCGGATACTCATTATATAATATTACAAGAGATTATTTGTTTAAGCCTAATTAAATAACTTTTTTTTTTATTATGAGAAATGCTTTCATCAGTAACCTCATCATTATTAGTTTTATCATCTGTATCTTCATCAACAGTGTCTGTAACTTCATCAGCATCCCCACTCAAAAGAACATCTATCTCTCCGTCCAAAAGAACGTCTAAATATTTCCAAAAACATTCTTTTTCAAGAACTCTATTTTCTATCATTTGACTGATTTTTACATGATATTTAGAATATCTCTCAAAGCCTTCAAGCGTGAGATCACCTCCAGCTATTAACGATCTTATTTTTATTATGTGTTGGCAATAGTTTATAAAGTTGCCCTTGTTTCCTCAAATAGTTTAATATACTTGATTGCTTCAGCTAAAAGAGTTTGTTCATAAGCAGCTACTTTCTCGTAAACCTTGTTTTTCTCTTAGAAGTGTTTTCTTTCAATTTCTGCGTAACTTTCCATATATAAGTTAGGTTAGATTAAATTAAGCTTAATTTAACTTATTTTTTATTGATCCGTACATAATGATATTAATTCCTCTGTCTAACAAAATGTTGTAGTAAGGAATAAAAGAATCCTCAGTTAAAAGGCCACGAGTTGCCTCTGAATTTTTTTTTTTACAAAAAGCACGCAGCTTGTTTATATCTGCTTTTTTTATTTTCCATGGTAATTTTAGTTGTTATGTCATTGTTATAATTCTTTCAGTCAGATCTTGAAATTTTGTAAAAACTATTAACTCTTTGTCAAGTTTACTCATATCTTCAAAATCAACCGTTTGCGCATATGACATTTGATCTTCCTTAAAGTTTTTGATTTCCTGTTCTATTTGTTCCATTATAATATTACGTAAGATAATATTTTTTAAGCCTTATTTAAATATATAATTCTATAGTATAATATAAGGAATTGCAAATATTGTAAAAGAGTTTTAGATATTATTGATCCTCCTGGGGTGTGTATAGATTGCATCTTATTTTACACAACTAATAAAAAGAAGCTTTGTAAAAATTGCACCAGAGCCAAGCTGTGTTACAAGTGCGCTTATACATGTATAAATTGTAACGATACTTGTGTGGTTTATGATAATGAACGTATTTAGCTTAAGTGTGGCACTCACAATGGTTATAATCTCATTACAGGTTACAACTATAACCGAAAGAAAACTATTTACCACAGAAAGAATTATTTAGATAAATACTTGGTAGCATATGCTTTGTCTTCTAAAAATAGACAAAGATTTGAAGACTTGTTTTATAAAATTGTAAAGGTTTTGGATCAAATAGAATGTCGAAAAAGATCAATCAAATTCTAATACATTTTTCAGAAAATATTTAAAATATTAAAAATAGAAAAAGAAACAAAACCGATTAAAACAAAATCAACCAGAGAAAAGTACGATATGATATGGAAGCAAGTCAGAAAAGAATTACGACTGAATGCCATGACCATTTAACTAAAATCTTTTTATATACATTTCCAGAGGTTCTATGAAATTATCATTCTTTTGAATTTCTAATATTTTATTAAATACAATCCTAATTATCTCCTCATCATTTTCTAGTCCTGTTGTTGTTTGGACATATGATGTGTTTTTAACAAAGTCTTTTTTTCTTCTATTCTTGTTTTACTTGCTAAAACAGCAACTATTGGAGGAACTGCGTCAACTACATCCACGAAAACAGGAATTGCCGGAACCAATGCCAATACGGCAGTACAACCAATTATCCCACTAACAATCTGTAATGTTGTGTTTATAATACCGCACAATTTATAACTACGTCTGTATGCAGCTACAAGTCGCGTCAAATAATCAATTAATTCTTCTTTGGTTCTCATGTATAATTACAGTTAAACAATAATTTAACTAAAATATTTAGAAAATAGTTGCTCGTGTTCTTTGGGTGACATTTTGCCTATTTTTAACAATTCATCGATTATGCTAATACCTTTATTTATTAGCTGTGGACTATTATTTCCTGCTTCGATACTTCCGCATACTAACTCTAAATCATCCATCAAATCTTTGGGACTATTGTAATATTCAACATCAGCACAACCTCCTAAAATCTTTTTGAACTTTGAAGAACCTTTATGAATTGGCAAATCAGATAATTCTGTTAGTTTCTTAAAAGCATTCTGAGATAGCTTTGAATAAGTTTTCCATTGTTGTAACGTTTTGTTATCAAGTCTATAAAATCATTGTCTACTTTTAGGTCTAGCACAACTGCTTCTCCTTGTTTGGCAATACGTTTCTGATGACCAACAAGCTTGAGTAAATCAATTTGTAACATTCCATAGTAACCATCTTTGTTACATTTGTAGGAATGTTTATTTTGTTGCATTCCTTCCCCTGAAAAAGCAGGAGCATGCTCTTTCATACTTTTAACTATGTCTCTATAATGTTGTACTCCGTCGGTCTCTCTTTGTAAAGCCTCCCTTTCATGTTCAAGGTCTTCCCGCTGCTTGGTATTTGTTGTTTTATTTATCTTTTTGGTTAGAGCGGCTTTAAAATTTCCGATACCCGCGATTTTTCTAGAAGCATCTCTAAATGCTTGATCTCTATCACCTGTAATTAGTTTTGATGGCATTGGCAAGCCATACTTATCAAGCATATCTGTATCCATACCAGCATCCAAGTCAATATCATGCACCGTTTTGGGTTCCTTAGGCCTCGCAGCAGGTTCTTCTCCACATTCTTCTTCTTCTATTTCTCTTATTATTTCTTTGTCCCCGGGATCAATCGATGTACGTTTTTGTTTGATTTTTTCATATAATTCTTCCGTGGGTTTTGGCCTAAGCTCTCTTTTAGGAGTTTTTCTTAATTTTGCTCCAGACTTTATTGCCTGCTCTAGTTCCTCTTTATAACTAGCCGGCGATAGGCGTTTAGGATCTACGGTTTGCCTGATAGCTGGTTTTTTAGCTCTACTGATCAGAGATCAGCAGAGCTTATGCCGTGGTGCGGCGTCCGTCGTCCGTCTGTCCGTCTGTCCGTCCGTCTGTCCGTCTGTCTGTCCGTCTGTCTGTAAACTTTTTTTTGTAGCGACTTCTCCTCTGAAACTACTGAATGGATTTTCATGAAACTTTACAGAAATGTTGCCCATGAAGTCTAGTTGATCCTAGCAAAAATTCATGTTGATGTGAAATCCAAGATGGCCGCCAGATCTAAAAATAGGTTTTTAAAATACAAGTTTGTAGCGACTACTTCTTGAAAACTATAAGTGATATTGATATGGGACTTTTTCGAAAAAGATCAGCATGACATGATGTTGGTCCTTGTCAAAAATCGTTTTGATTCAACGTTAAACATGGCTGCCAGAGGCCATCTTTGTTTACATACAGTTATATAGTAAAAACTTGTAGCGACTACTCCTTTGAAACTACTTGACAGATTTTCATGAAACTTTACAGGAATATTGCTCTTAATGTCTTATTGATCCTAGCAAAATTTCAGATAATTCTTTCCATTTAACATAAGACATGTATTTAAAAAGGTTAGATTAAAATAAGAATAATTAATATTAAGTTGATATGAGTTAAGATAACTTAAATCAAGTAATATGTAATTTTTGTTTTCTTTTTAGCCGCAGTTTAAACTGCTTCATTTAGTCCGCAGGTTTAACTGCTTGTATGACTGTATGTTTATCTGCTTTCTTGACTGTAGGTTATAACTGCTTCTTAACTCTAGTTTTAACTGCTTTCTTACTGCTTTCTTAAATGCAGCATGAACTGCTTTATTTAACCGCAGGTATCAACATGCTTTTTAACTGCAGGTTCAACTGCTTAATTTGATTACAGGCTTGACTTGCTTTTTTAACTGCATTTTTCAACTGCTGTCTAAACTACTTTTTTGCATTCCGGTAATATCTAACGGATTAGCCTTAAAAACATTCTGCTTCTGTTACAAGAGTTTACATAGGGGATTTGATTTATTCCGCCAATATACTTTTGACATATAATAATAGTTAGATAATATCACTATTATCCAAATATTATTATAATGGAAATTCCAATACTATGATATGAAGACAGACAACATTATTTCAAGCAGATATATAAACTTCATGCCGGACTGTTTTTTAGAATGTTAATTTGCAGTAATTCAGGATCTGGCAAGACGAATACATTAGTTCTCATGTAGTATAAACCTTAAGTGTACTATGACAAGATTTACTTGTTTGCTACAAACTTGGAACAATCGAAGTATAGGTCTTATCACAAAAACTTGTAAAGATAAGCAAAAAAGAATAAAATTCCGGTTGGAGACAACACTAGAATGTTCAAATGATGAAGTTATCCTCTGAATGATTTGGATTCTGATACTCAAAAGATAGCTATTTTGATGATTATGTTTGTGATCGCAACCAAAATGATATTATTTAATTATTTCATCCAAGGCAGGCATAAGAATGTAGTGTAATTTATTAACTCAATCTTATTACAAAAGCCCTAAAGACATTCGTTTGAATAGCTCTCATTACATCTTCTTTGCAACTCCAAGTATAAATGAAATAAACTTGCTTTCTAGAGAAACAAGATGTCAGCAAGATCAGTATAAAAAGCGACTGACAAGCAGTACGACTTTCTGTATCTTGATCGCCCTAGAAAGTTGGTCAAAAAAGACTTCACCGGTGAAATTTAATCTAATCATATTATATCTAATGGGCTTTTTAACGATCTTGGCGAGGAAGTTACTACTGGCAGTGTTAATATTACAAATTTTGGTATTGTGCTGTCTGAGTATGTAAAACAAAAACATTTGGTTAATAATCTTAACACAGGCAAAAACAGGAAAATGTTTTAAAAGTGATCTTAACATGGATAAAAATAAAATTATCAATTTGGTAATCCAGAAAAGCAGATGATGCAGTAACAAAGCAATTTACTGTTAGAAGAATAGCAAAGATCATACGTGATTGTAATATTGATAAAATTCCAGATATGATGAAACATTTGACAACAGGTGTTGATGATAAACTAAGTCTGATACAAAAGCAATTACAGACAAACCATGAAAAAATGATTGAAATTCTAAACGGTTTAAAAGATGAAATAAAACTTTTGGGTGATGCTTTAAAAGAGCTAGAAAAGAAAGAAGATGTATTGGAAGAGAGTGAAAACTACAAGAAATTAAGTGAACAAATAAGATCTGGTGTTCAAAATATTAATACACGAATTAGAGAAATCAATAAACAAATGGTTGTTAACAATGAACTAGAAACTGCTATTGCTGATGCTTCAAAACAAACTGCTTTTACTACCGAAATAACTCAAATTAAAATATTTAAATGAGCAGATAAACACTAACGTTGCTGATATCAGTAAAGAGTTTGAAGACATCAAAAAGAAAGGTGAGACTGCTTTTGATGATGTTTTAAAGCTATGAAAAACCATCCTTGATGAAAGAAACAAAGCTTTTGATGGTGAAATAGCTTTATTGAAACAGTTTAATCAAAAGTCTGATAGCCGACACACACCAATTCTTGGTATAATTGACGAATTGAAAGTAAAAGTAGAATATTTAAGTCGGATTCTAATTCTTGAAGCTACAATAGATGATGGAATGAGCATCATGCATGATTCTGTTAGCTATGTATCATATCCGACACGAAAACCACTTGAAAGAACCAAACGTGATGGTTTTCTCGGAGCGTTTACTCTCGTATATAGTTCATTTGTAAAAAATGGAGAATATACTACAGAATATCCCGGTGGTGGTAGGCCTCCCCTCGGCGTAAGAATTGTAAAACCGGGGCGCTATATAGTTGAAGCAGACCTTACATATACAGTTACAAATACAGACATTGGTATAGGATATTTTAGATTGTTTATTATATCTCCGGGTACTTATCGGTCACATGCAAAACCAGCAATAGAAAATGGTAAACGCATACTAAAAGGAACATTTGAAACATATCTTCCAAAATCTCAATATTGGACCATCTTTCCAAGCATAAAATCTTTCACTACATAAGTTTTCAATTTTGAAAAAACAAGCTTTAAACTGTACTACAAAGGTGATTAATTTTAGCAAAAAATTATCCATCCTATGTTATATGGAACAAAAAATTGTATTATCATCAGAAAAAGCTTCAATAATTAATAGCTCAAATACGCCGAGTACTTTTACAACTGTATTTGACAGACCATTAATATTAGGCAGGAACAAACAGTATGGCATTGGACTCGATAAGAGTAATTCCATGACTTATTCATGGTATAATAATAGTGAGGATTTTAATAACAAAGTAATAAGGTATCACAATGGAACAGATTGGAAAAGTATTATTTTTACAAATGGAAATTACAGTTATGCTAATATCGATAATTACATAAAAGAAACATTGAATGTAAATGGCGATTTAACCGATGACTCACCTGTGCCGATAAAAATTGAATTCGATTTATCAAGTTTCAAATGTTTGGTTACCATCCATAATAATTTCATGCTTGATTTAAGAGAAACAAACTTTCACACCTTAATCGGGTTTGACAAAGATGCAGTTATCAGAGAAACTAAATTTGGAACTGTAACACCAAACATAACAAATTCTATCGATACATTGTATATCCACTGTGATTTGATAAGTAATTCTATTGTTGATGGATCATACGGGGATGTTATTTATGAAATAAGTACAGCTGATCTTACGAGATCATATCCTTTTAAAGACGAACCGATAAGAGTCGGGTTCTGTGAAGTAAACAAAACAATCATTAACAGTATTAATATTTACATAACCGATTTCTCCGGTAAAATTATTAATCTTAATGGTGTCCACACATCATTTCGATTTGTTTTGAAGGAATTAATGTAACATAAGTTATATGGCATGTTTAAAAAAAGTTTATGACACTAGTACGGGAACATATACTCAAGTTGACCGATTAACCGGAGCTGGTATATTTGACATTTTTTCAAAGGTTGGCTCAAAAATATTTAGCGAGTCTGTAAAAATAGCAGGTAAAAAGGCATTAGAAACTGCTGCTAAACAAATCATAGAAATCGGTTCTAAAAAACTTGGAGATGAAGTAGGTAAAAATGGCTGCTGATAAGTTAGTTTCAGTTATAAAACCTAAACCAAAAGGTGAGATAATTGTAAAAGAACTTACAAAGGTTGATAACAAAAAAGAAGTTGTAGCTGAAACTGAAGAAGATGTAAATGCAAAAATTAACAGATTACTATCCGGAAGGGGAATTCATGCAAGAATTAATCGTTTAATTAATAAAAAATAATCTAGTTACTAGTTATATAGATGTTTCGAAGTAATCAATATAATACCAAATACGAAGATGTGCCTATTCAGTTAGATACTCCTATAGCACAACCAGGAAATAATACCAGGCAAATAAAAAGTGGCTACCAATTTACGTTAAATGACAGAAGTTCTTACTTTGATTGGTATAACGCACAATGGAGCCGCTTTTGCAGCCGCCGATGAAATTGCTCTAATTAACGATGTAGCTTCACTGATTGATCAAATGCAAGTAAAGCAAAATGGAAAAATAGTTTACGATGGAAATAATCTTCACAGATTTGTTAATGTCAAAAACTTGCTTGAAATTTCTGGCGATTATGTAAGGACAACCGGAACTAACGAATACTTTTATTTAGATGATACGGCTGTTGCAGAATCTCGAGATGATCAAGCTGGTTATAATTCAGTATTTGCGATTCGTCATGCTTTAATCATAACTAATCAAAAAGTTGACTCTATAATCCCATTAAATAAATATTCCTTCTTTGGAGGTTTGGAAACAAACATGCTTCCTCCTAGTCAGATTCAAATCAGCTTGCAACTGGCAGATGATAATGTGCTAATTTTCAAAGCTGGTGGTGATGATGGTCGAGTAGGTATTAATAAATTAGTTTTGTGGATACCAAAAATGATATTTGACTCAGATGGTTTAAGTTACGTAATGACAAATCATATGACATAAACAAGATGGACTTATCTGCGTGAAATGATACAAGAAAGCGTAAGTTCTCAATTAACTGAATCCGTATTTAGAATAACGGCTGGTGTTAAAAATCCCAAACATGTGTTTCTGTATTTGCAAAGGTCAGACAAGAGTTCTTCTCAAACACAAAATCCTCATCTTCTGGATACGTTGAAGGTAAATGCTGCTAATACTAATTGCTATTTACAATCAGCTAGATTGGAAGTTGGAAATGGAGTTTATTATCCAGAAACCGAATATAGTTATGATACTATAACAAGAATATTCAAAAATGTTATTAATTATTCTTACAAGCAAAATAATAAAAACACTGGAACTTTACTCAATAGGAGTAATTTTAAAACTCTTTTCGGAATGATACATTTTGATTTGGATTACAAGACAAATGAAGTCAGTATTGATCCGAAACAACTAAGTTTGAGATATAAGCTAAATATACTTCCGGGGGCTTCTTATAAAGTTTATGCTCTGGTTCTCTATGAAGCAGATATAGTTATTGATACTGTCGAAAATGAATTGGTAATAGTTTAATCTAACTTATAATATATATGACTTACGTAAATTATTCAGTAAATTTGAAAGATGGCCAGAAACAAAGTTTAGCAAAGGCTTATGAGAACAAGAGCGAATTAACACTCAGGTTAAAAAATAACCAACTAACTGCGAATTTTCCCTCGTCACTGACAGCTACCCAGATTAACAATATTAACAAAGCTAAATCTAATGGACGGGGATTAGATATAAGTATATCAAAATCACAAATGAGGTCTCAGTCTAAAAATGGAGGTTTTTTAGGCGCATTAGCTGGTTTGTTAACTAAAACAATTTTACCAACAGTTGCTAAATTTGCTCCAAAGATATTAGGACCTCTAGCAACAGGGGCACTTAGTGGTCTGGCAAGTACTGGAATTGGTAAACTATTTGGAAATGGAATGGTAACTGTTCCTGCTGATAAAAAACAAACACTTTTAAAATCAAATAAATTAACAGCTGCGCAAAAAAATAAAATAGCAAAGTCAAAAGTTTGCTGCACTATTAAACTAACAAAACCACAACTGCAAGACGTACTGGCAAGTGCTTCTAGTAATAAAATGGTAACTGTTCCCAGTGATAAAAAACAGCAAGACGTAACGGCAACAGTTCCTAGTGATAAAAAACAAACACTTCTTCCATCAAATAAATTAACAGCTGCACAAAAAAATAAAATAGCAAAGTCAAAAGGTCGCTGCCCTGTTAAACTAACTAAAAAACAACAGCAGGACGGAGGATTTCTTGGGCTTTTTGCATCATTAGGAATTCCGTTGATCGGATCTCTTATTAGTTGTTTAACTGGAAAAGGTTTGAAAAGGTAAAAAAGGAAAAGGACTAAGAGTTGATCGTGGAAAAAGTTTGCAAGTAGACTCACAAAATAGGCCGTACAGAAGTATCCCATTCATAAAACAAAATTAAATTTTAAAAATAAACCTATCTCTAACTTAGATATAATAAAATAGGTTAAGCAGCTAGGTATACAGAAATTCAGTGGGGTGTACAGCAAAATCAAATTACCGACAACACAAAATAAACAAAAACCTGGTATTATTAATCTGGATGATCATACTGGACCTGGCTCACACTGTTACTATGATAATTATTACTTCGATCCGTTTGGCCTGAGCCCACCCAAAAGAAGTTTTAGCGTACATACCTAATATGAAATACAACACTATTCAGTATCAAGATAAAACAAGTGTTCTGTGTGGATATTTCTGTCTATTCTTCATTAAAAAGTTACAAGAAGGAAATAGTACGTATGATATTCTTTACAAATTATTAAAGTCTTACAAACCAGTAGAAAATGAAAACATCATAACATCATATTTTGTAAACGAAGTTTAATCTAATCATATTATATATGAGTTATTGCATAAAAGAAAAAAAGGTTACTGAAAATGTTGATCCTAAGTATGTTTTAGCAAAAAGTGGTAGAAAAATGTTAAGAGCAACTTGTGTATCTTGTGGTATTACTAAAACAAAGTTTGTTAAAAACACAGAAGGTGGTAATATTGATATTCATAAAGCTATGCTTCCTCTGTTACCTAAAAAGGGGCTAACCCTTCCTGGTTATAAATATTGCAGTCATGGTAATCCACTTGATAGCGGAGAACCGTTAAATGAATTAGATGCTGTTTGTAAAGATCATGAGTATTGTTATGATGAAAATCCTAGTAATAAATCAATGTGTGATAAAAGCATATTGGCCGGTTTAAAAAAAGTAAGTCTAAAACTGTTGGAGAAAAGATCGCTAAGAATTTGATAGTAAAACCAGTTATTAGTACAAAATATAAATTTGGTCTTGGAAACTCAAAAAACTAGAAAAGGCGTTGAAATGGACTGACAAGTTAGCAGATGAACTTCATAAGCCTATACGAAGAAAGTTCACTCAACGCCGTGTGATTGTTAATGAAATTGATAAAATATGGTCAGCTGATCTGGTTGATATGCAATCGTTTTCAAAGTATAATAAAGGTACTAAATATTTGCTTACTGTTATTGATGTGTTTGGTAAATTTGCTTGGGTTGTGCCGGTTTCAAATAAAACTGGTTTAGAAATTACCAAAGCATTTCAACAGATAATCAGTACAGGAAGACTGTGTAAATTGTTGTGGGTTGATCAAGGTGTGGAGTTTTATAACAAGACGTTTAAGCAATTCCTTAGTAACAATAATATCGAAATGTATCACACTTTTAATTTTGGAAAAGCTGTAGTAATTGAACGATTTAACCGGACATTAAAAGAAAACAATGCTAACAATACAAATACATATTTAGACGTGCTTCAGGCGATGGTTGATAAGTATAATAATACAAAACATCGGAGTATTAAAATGACACCAATTGAAGCTAGTGATGAGAAAAATAAAGGAACGGTGTATTTTAACTTGTATGGAAAAATGAGAAGTAATCAAATTAAACCAAAGTTTAAAATAGGGGATAATGTTAGAATCAGCAAATATAAAAGAACGTTTGAGAAAGGTTATACCCCAAATTTGACTGAAGAAATATTTGTTGTTGATGAAATTCAAAACACAAATCCTGTGACATACAAAATAAAAGATTTAAACAATCAAAAGATTGATGGCAGCTTTTATCAACTAGAAGTGATAAAAGCGAAGCAAGAAATATTTAGGATTGAAAAAGTAATACGACGTGATTATAAAAAGAAATTAGCATTAGTAAAATGGGTCGGTTATGATAATAGCTTTAATAGTTGGGTATCATTTAAGGACATTCAAAACATCAATCAATAACAAGTGCGTGTTGTGAGTCTTACGGGCTAAGCATGAAAAATACAAAATATTGTAGTTTCGGTTTGATCAAATATCGTTTTTTCCCAGTAAATTCTCATTTGTGGTTTTATCAATATCATGCGACAGGCTAATTATATCCGACGCAGTGCTGCTATAATTTTTCCAATAATAAAGGGAAATAACACTTATTTTTATTTTGACAAATAATCGACGCGGGTTATCTCTCTTTGTATTTTTCCAATATGGCGCTAAAAAGATATAAAGTTTTGTGACAAATTTTTGTTTTATTTAATATTTAAAAGTACTTTTACAAATATTAAAGCAAATGATAACGCTATTATCACCAACACAACTAATTTATCAGATTGTATTGCAGCACAATGCTAATTAGAATTACTAACTATGATAATTTGAATTCATGCAGATTTAAAACCCTTTTTAAAGTCCTGCGGTCGGTGGTATAGCATATATAGGAGATCGAGGTATAGAATGGTGGAAATACTAAGTGTTGGGTTGGCAGCATTTTTAAGATTGCATGTTCGAAGTTATTTTCGTGATAAATCAATCAGTGTCTTCATCTTCGACAACTATGACAGTTGTGACGTCAGGTTCTGATCAAAATCTAGTTTAGTTTGATTTTGTTTTGCAGTTTCCGCTCAATAACATTAACATTTATACTCTAATCTTGGTGAAACTTGGGGACAATGTTTATGGGCATAATATCTCGGGTCAGGTTCGATAGCCAGCTACATTGCTCCCATAATGCCAGAGTTACGGACCTTTCATTTTTGAAACTTGATGATTTTAGCGGTTTCCGCTCAGAACTTATTATTGATGCAATTAATACAAGTTGATGCAGTGTTTGATATTTATAGAAAATAATAAATTAGCTTAGTAATTTGATTAGAAAGACTTGTTGTTTTTTTATGAAAGTGCACTTAATTTTCTACACAGATGCGTGCTAAATGCAAATACAAAGTCAACCCTTATACAATGTATAATCATTGTACACAGCAAACAGCTGTTATAGTGGTAACACACACAAAGAGTTGCTAGTTCCTCACACTTGCTATCTCAGTTAGGTCAGTAAAGTAATACGATATTATTACATGTTATTGCGCACTGCACATTTACACATATTAATCTCTGTAAAGAGGCAATAAAGAGAATAAATCGAGGGTTTAAAGCGAAACTATTGTAACTCACTTTTAGAACATTTTACAGGAGAAGCAAAAAACATCTTATTTTCATCATAAATGCATTTAAGAACTTTGATCTCTGGCATGTAATAAAGAAATGGTATCCATTTATGATTTGAGAAGAAAAGAAATAATTCATGTAATTCTGTACGAGATATTT
The DNA here is from genome assembly GCA_037043455.1 of Cyrtodaria siliqua. Taxonomy (NCBI): domain Eukaryota; kingdom Metazoa; phylum Mollusca; class Bivalvia; order Adapedonta; family Hiatellidae; genus Cyrtodaria; species Cyrtodaria siliqua. Next base: position 53,215 of record JAWPHD010011131.1, read on the forward strand.
AAGAAATATTGACTTACAATAGTTTCGCGCTAAATATTTGAAGATGTAGATGAAATTTTTCAGGGCGAAACTATTGTAACTAACATTTTTTAGCAGTTATTGATACATTTTTTCAGATTTCTTTTTAAAAACTACATACTTCAATGAAAACTATTGGACAGTTTAGCTTTAGGCTGTAAGTTTATATCGTTAAGGATCATTTTTGACAAACCTACAAATGGTATGCAACCGAAATATCGCAAGTTCTTGTTATCTTTATTTTAAGTTTAGTTTCACAATTGAAGCATACAGCAGTTATCATTATCTTCCTTTGACAAAGTTAATATTAAATCTTTTCCCTCTTCATTAAGTTATATGCTAACTAATTTGACTTTATAATTTTTTAATGCGAAACTATTGTAAGTCAATATTATTTTAAATAACTGATTTTTAAACAAACGATACATCGAAATATGCTGTAGACAATACTTGTTATAGACAATACTTGTTATAAAGATCCTTTAATATAGTAAAGTCACACAATTCAGACAAGATGAAGATAAGAACATTTATATGGAGTGCAATATCTTATATAATTTCTTTATAAAGCTAAAAAGTGTTTGTAAAAATTACTTATGGCAAGTGGTCATTTTTAACAGACACGTTTTTTGTGGCGATTAGCTTATTGTAGGGACAATGGATTTTACTGAATAGGTGGACTTCTAGCTTCTTGCACCACTGTGTCTCCTCTTTCGGTTTAGGAGGTGGAGGGTGTGTGCTGTTTGTAGAGGGGCGGGGTAGGGGTGTTGGAAGTAAAAACTTTAAGAATTGGACCACATGAGCCTTCCAGTATTATTAAACTTGACTTTATAATCCCATAAAAAATAGTGTCTTAGTGGCAACTGCAGTGTTCTGCATATATTATAATTGTGTTTAAATTGCAAAATGACTTTAACCTGTCCTGGATAGAACCATTCACTTGAAGAGGCACACGGCAATCTTGGTGTATTTAAAAATCATGGCGTCGGGTTAATTTTTCCAAATATCTTGCATGTTTTAAATAATTATTTATAATAATTTCAATAATTCAAAGCAATTGTTTTTACATATTATTAATTGTTGATTATATTACACCAACACTATATTTAAAACCTATGACAGAAGAAAGAAATAGAATTTGAAATTATATTTCCTTTAATATAATTATATGCAAGCAGGTTTAAAGTTACACTTATACTGGATTCATAATTTAATAATTTAAACTTTGATGAATACTTCAAGATTGCTATGGATCCCTTTAATGCAAAGCAGTTGGTAAAATGTGTACCTTCCTACATACCTACCCACTTATGAAATCTTGGGCAGGGAAACCGCAAACAAACTGTTTATTAAGGATGGCCTAAAGAGTTTATACCAGCCCTGACCTTTGATATTATAAGTATTACTTACTGCTTTATATAACAGATGAAACTTACGATAAGTATGTTGCTGGAAGTCATTTTCGGCTCCAATTTTAATAGTTTAGGCAATTTCTATTGGCCATGAATCACCTGAACGTGGATACTAAGAACAATCAACATTCGCAAAGCAATGGGTAAACTTGCTCACCTTATTAATACTAGTAAATAATTTATAAGGTAATTATGAAATAATTAATTAATAATCACTTAAAAATTCCTAAACACATGAGGGTAAGTAATATTAATAAAACAGTGTTGTTTTTCATTCAACTTAGAGAAACAACTAAAATTTCTTCTAAATTACCACAAATTCCAACTCATCAATCATTGTTTGAGAGAGTGAAGTGTAAAACGTGCTTAATATTTTAACATTATTAGCTTTAAAGTATAAAACAATTTGTCCACTTTACAGATAGAAATACTTAAATTGAGTCGCGAAAAATTTCAAAACATCATTAATTTTACCTAATTAGACCCCGGAAAATAGATATTTACTACTGGAATTCACAATAAATGAAAATCTGTAAATAAACCGCACTAAAAGTTTATTAATCTTTTTCATGACTTTTGTACATCCTATCAATACTTTACACAAAAAAACATATATGCACATGATGTTTCGGCAATGCTTCAAAAAACTTTTCACAATATATATTTTTACCAGCTAAACAACACAAAATACAACAGTTCATTAACTTCATATCAGTTTGTCAAGCTTGGAAAAAAGGGGCTTGGCAATAATTCTTAATTCTTCTGTGGAACCACTGATATCCCTAATTCTGTGATCCCAAGTGGAGGCTAAAATGAATAAAAAACAACCTTACATACTTTCATTACCGCGTTTTTAATACAAATAACCTTTAATGTCCTAAGAATGGTATGCAATAAAACTCCTTAAAGTTCTTCAATCTTTAATTTAACTTATATTTCACACAAGAAACATAGAGCAGTTATTATTACCTTCATTTGGAATAATTATTATGTAAATATTGTAAAGTTTAATGAAAATCAAATCTGACTTACAATAGTTTCGCGCCAAATTATTTTTGAAAGTAAAACTGATGTAAATTATTATAATCTTAAATAAATTTGCAGGAAACAACATGATTTTGTTGGCTATAAACAATCCCTTATATGAAGATTTAATCAAAAACAAATGCAAAACTATTTTAAATGATTTAAAGCTGAGTTACAATAGTTTCGCATTAAAAAAAAGAAGCTGTACGAGATACAATAATATGACACTTTTTATTTCTCTCCACCAAATTTTAGAATCTAGTTCTAATATTTTGGGACATTATAAAGGGTCAGTATCTGATAAAGAATATGTAAAAAATAATTTTCAGAAAAAAGTGAGTTACAATAGTTTCGCGTTAAGTCCTCGAAGTGGATGTTAAGTGGATGTTAAGTTTCGCGTGTCTCTAATTCCTATTGTTTTGAAGTGGCTGTAAATGATTTAAATGCACAATGGTGACTATGGTTGGTTAATTTTGATTTTGCAACAGTTTCAGTTTCAGTTTTCTTTTTCTCTTTTTTCCTGTTTGTGAAGTGGCAGTAAAGTGTTCAAGTGCTTGCACCGACCCAACATTTGTCTCATATACCGTTTTAAGTGGCCTCTACGGGTTATTTTAATTTTGAAACAATTGTAGATCACGTAATTTTCTATATCATTAACTACTAGCCAATACGTATAACAAAAAAGGAAGTAAACATGGGGACAAAAATACCGTAATTATATGCTTATTCTTGCATATCCAGGTTTTATATGAGTCCTGGAAAATCTGATATATCAGATCAATAAAAACGCGACGTCATTGTGTAAGTATAAATTCTTGCTTATGATATAATTTTCATAAACCTGAAGGTCTGAGCCTAAACCGTGCTATAAATGTCGGTATATTTCAGCCGTGCTATAAATGACAGATTCAGCAGTTATACCATGGTCTACTGCATTTTACACGCGAGTAGTTGTAATGTTTACACACAACCTGTCGATCAATATGTAAAACATGACTACTGAGTACCCATTATCAAAACAGCAGTCCTTGACATTGGATTTGTATAGAAAGCCTCGACTGCCTTCTGTTGGCCTTTTGCATTTTATGCAGTACGCTTTGTAAGTCGTCTTGTGCATTTTCTAAGTTGTTATGTGCATTTTCTATGTTGGGATGTGAATTTGAGCATTTGTAAGTTGCCGTGCAAACTAGAAGTCGTTGTGTGCATTTTCTAAGTTGTTATGTACATTTTCTAAGTTGTCATGTGCATTTCGTAAGTTGTTATGTACATTTCGTAAGTTTTTATGTGCATTTTTTAAGTTGTCTTGTGCATTTTCTAAGTTGTTATGTGCATTTCGTTAGTTGTTATGTGCATTTGTTAAGTTGTCTTGTGCATATTCTAAGTTGTTATGTGTATTTTTTAAGTTGTCTTGTGCATATTCTAAGTTGTTATGTGCATTTTTTAAGTTGTCTTGTGCATTTTCCAAGTTGTTATGTGCATTTCGTAAGTTGTCTTGTGCAAACTACAAGTCGTCGTTAAGTAGACTTTTTATCGGAATAAATTTTGAAGGAAACACCGGTAGAAATGGAGGCTCCAGCTCTGCCTACTTTAAAAAAATTGGGCTAGGTAGATTATTCAATAAATTCTTAGAACAGACATGTGTCTGACCCGCAGTTAATAAATCTTGGTCTGAAATCAATAGACCGGGTCATAGGTGGCAGTATCAGGAGGTGTGGTACAGGGGGCCGTGGGTACGGAAGACAAGGAGCGGGGGCCGGGAGACAAGGGGCGGGTCGGTAGACAAGGGGGCGGGGTCGGGAGAGATAGGGGCTGGAGGCTTTTAAAATAACAAGTTTGTAAAAAAAATATAATGGAGAATTATCATAGTTTGAGAGTCGTTTTGGGTAAAATAGTCTGTCTATATCCTATTAAAATCCTTAATTGAATATTCGATCGATGCTTTTATGGATTACGTCCCTTGTTTATCAGTACTATGAGAGAGGAGAAGAGAGAAAAGGGGACGGAGAAGGGAGATAGGGGAGAGAGAAGGGAGAAATGGGGGACGGAGGAGGTAGAAGACCACCCTCGTAGCCCCCACCCAACAGTGTTGTGAACTAACACATAATAATGATAATAAATTGAAAAGTATATTTAAATAAATAAAATATTAACAAACATATTTTAAGTTTTCCTGAGTAATTAAAATATGTTTGTTTCCAACAAATAACACGTGAAGTCCAGACTCAATTGAACCTATACCTTTAAGACGTCATATTGGTTAAAAGATGGAGGGACTTTAAACCTAAGGACTACACACAAACAGAAACAAATAACACATTAATTTTTTATTTATTGTTTTTTTCTTCTTTTTTCCGAGATATATTAACTCCACGTCAGACAACCCCTTACACATTTTGAAATCAATTTTATGTTCTAAGAATTTATTGTATGATGTACCTAGCCCAATTTTTTTTAAGTAGCCAGAGCATAGCGTCCGCTCCTGGGGCCGCCGTTTCTACCGGTGTTTCTTTCAACAGTTATTCCGATAAAAAGTCTACTTAACGACGACTTTTAGTTTGCACAAGACAACTTACGAAATGCACATAACAACTTAATAAATGCACATAACAACTTAGAAAATGCACATAACAACTTAGAAATGCACAAGACAACTTAGAAATGTACATAACAACCTAATAAATGCACATAACAACTTAAAAAATGCACAAGACAACTTAAACAATGCACATAACAACTTAGGAAATGTACAAGACAACTTAAAAAATGCAGATAACAACTTACGAAATGCAAAAGACAACTTAGAAAATGCACATAACAACTTACGAAATGCACATAACAACTTACGAAATGCACAGGACAACTTAGAAAATGCACATAACAACTTAGAAAATGCACAAGACGACTTGCAAAATGCACATAACAAACTTAAAAAATGCACAAGACAACATAGAAAATGCACATAACAACTTACTAAATGCACAAGACAACTTAGGAAATGCACATAACAACTTAGAATATGCACATGACAACTTAAACAATGCACATCACAACTTAAGCAATGCACATCACAACTTAAACGATGCACATCACAACTAACGAAATGCTCATAACAACTTACGAAATGCACAATACAACTTAAAAAATGCAGATAACAACTTACGAAATGCACAAGACAACTTAGAAAATGCACATAACAACTTACGAAATGCACATAACAACTTACGAAATTCTCATCACAACTTAGAAAATGCACATAACAACTTAGAAAAAATGCACAAAACGACTTATAAAGCGTACTGCACAAAATGCAAAAGGCCAACAGAAGGCAGCCGATGCTTTCCATAGATTTGCCCAATAACATATACAGGCGATTGGCTGCAATAATCAAAACATGGGTCATGCTCATGCCGCGTGATAATGCTATTTCTTGATTGAAAACTGCAACGCCCTAAATCTTCTTGCACAGCGTAGTTGGATAAATGGCTATGGTACAAAACATTTATAGCATATTTTTCTCGTAGGCGATTTATACTGCAAGCTCGGGCTTGCGGCCCTCGAGAAGCAGTATAAATCGCATGCGGCCCTCGAGAAGCAGTATAAATTGCATATACTCGAACAATTATGCTATATATATTACATATACTCGAAAAATTGTGCTTTAAATATTACTTGCAAAGTCTCAGACCCTGGTTGTTCCTAGCATTAACTTCTACTTGCTTCTCGCACTGGTTCCTTTTGGTTGAATTTGCAATGTCGAGTGCATATAAAAAATATAAACGGCTTAATGTGTCGATCCTCTCGGATTTTCATGTTTATTTAGAGGAAATTCTCCCAAACATCAGACGAGGAATTCGTATTCTTTCAGTCGGCTGGCGTGGCCTAAAGGATAACTTGAAATCCAAAGAACCCGGTGCAAGCCACTGAATTTCGTCGGTGTATTCTTGGACAAAAAACTTGAATGATGTAATGATGTAAACCGTGCGGTATCGGAGTCTATCCTTCAAACACCTTAATGAACCAAAGGAATATATTCGTCAGTAAGCGAAGTGCAGGTACCCGGATTCCTATTTATTTATCAATTTGAAAGTGGTGTCGAATGAATGCAGTTTGTTCACGGAGTAAACAAAGATCATAATATGCCACGTGATCCCTACTGTTCTCTGCAGTATTCTAGAGAGGAAGCTCATATCACTAAGAATATGTAAGTACATCTTAGTTTGAACTTGTTTGAAAAAATTGCAACTAGCAAGCTTGGGAAATTTGTGCAGGACTCAATGGGATTTGTTTTACTTCCGGAACACCTATAACTATAGAAGGTCACGGCATGAATGTCGATACCTATGGAGAAGTAGTCCATATCTTTGATTTGAACTACACCAAGGTCAGTCACACGAGACATGCATAATATTTAATGGAAACTAATCCGCCAAATAACGGCAAAATTGCACTACAAAACCGTTTATCAGAAATCTGTCTGGATGTTCATGTCATATAATAATGTATGTGTGCCTATTAAAAGTATTGGATTTTTCACGGGTTCTTGAATACCCGTAAATGAATATGCGTAAAAGATTATGAGTTAGTAACTCTTAATTCAACGCACCAGTTTTGGGGTTTGGCCTAGCTGGTGAAAGCCATTTATATTGTGTCTATAGAGTTTGGATTCTCAAAATATGTAAGTTATATATATACTGATAAACATAAGTTTAGCAGGTAAATAACACATAAATCCCGTTGACCTGATTCTAGGATATGAGTAGAAGCGGTCATGGGTAATATAATTTACATAATTATCAGCTATATAAAGGAAATAAGTCAATAGCAACATGTGGTAATCTACATGTTTTACAGAAATTATAATTTCGCTCTTATTTCAATGTAAAGGGAGGTAATATCACAAATGGTAAACTTTGGTTCCCTATATCTTTATAATGGCAAGGAAATTGTCAATTGTTTTAGAGGTTTTTATAACTTGAGGCCCATAATAGTTATTTTTTTAATGTTTAATCTTGCTCTTTACCTTATTTGTTTTTTTTAAATGTGAAATAGTATATTTTAACTAAATGGGAGATAACTCTTATACTTACACTGGAATACAAGAAGTATGTGAAAAAGGAGATCAACCTAAGTTATGCCGATGATTTAAAATACATCACAATATAAAATAACATTACATTTATTTAAGCTAGATGTGCATAAGGGCTTGCTAAACTTATTTTTTACCAGTATATATACCTCGTCATCAGTAGGTTAAATTTAAAACGATTTACATATGTTGTAAAATTCGGCTGTTGTTTGTGGATAGCTACTTTAATTCAATTAATGTCATTAACAGTACGATGCATGCAGTAGAGGAGACCGGACATGACCTATATGTCGTTCAAAGTAGATCACAGCGATCCGAAATTTTGCAAATGATGTTAGATGCATATAAGAAACATGCTGTTGAAGGTTGTGGAAATCCTGCAAGAGAAATGCAAGATAAGTATTTTCTTCATACCGGACAAGGATATCCGTCATTTTACCGGGGCTAGATATTTCCATCTCACCCTAGGGTCGAGATAAAATTCACGCGCGCCAACATCCGGTATGCAGGAAAACATGCAAAGCGTTAGTAGCTGGCGGCGTCAACGCACAACATGTCTCTGATATGCAAGAATGAAAATACGGTCCGGACAAGCATTTTCTATGCATTTTCTATGACAGAGGTCACAGGTCAAGCAAGGTCAAGGTCACAATGACCTTATTTTGGTACGCGACACACCGCTATCCCAAGATGTATTCACATACCAAGTTTGGTATCTCTAAGTGTTATAGTATTGAAAATATGGTCCAGACAAGCATTTTCTATGACAGAGGTCACAGGTCAAGGTCAAGGTCACAGTGACCTTATTTTGGTACGCGACACACCGCTATCTCAAGATATATCCACATACCAAGTTTGGTATCTCAAAGTCAAATAGTATTGAAAATATGGCCCGGACAAGCATTCGGAATGACGGACGGAAGGACGGACGGAAGGACAAGGTGCAAACCTATAGACCGTGGGGGACTAATAACCATTCAGGCCAAACCCCAATAATGTAGCGTCGAATTAAGAGTTACCAACTCATAATTCATTTTACGCATAATCAATCATGGGTATTTCAAGACCCATGAATAAACCTTCCCTGTTTAATCGGCACATGTATATGCATTAGTATATGACCTGAACACCTGGATAGAGTTTTGATAAACTGTTTGTAGTGTAATTTTGCCGTTATTTGGCGGGTTAGTTTCTTTAAATACTAGTCTCTAGATCTACTGGTACATTTAATATACTGCATATGATTTTTTTTTCATCATTTTTATTTTTCATCATTTAATCGATAGAGAGTCTAGACTATTTGTTAGAACTAAAATAATCACTGACGTCATCTAAGTTAAGGCTTCGAGTGAGACGTGAAAACGTGACGTCATATTATAAAATACGTGACGTCAAATTTTAACAGGATAAATCTTGAATAAAATGGTTCACCGATAAATAAGCCTACTTAGAATACACCTATCTAGATCACCCGGGACATTCGACTTTCTTCACCGTAGCACAGTACCTACACCGCAGCATAATGTACATGTCGGAACTAACGGTAAGTCTTTGAAAACAACTGTTACCCAATTATTTTAGCACTTTTGACAGGTTTGCAGGTATCTACTACTTCGGAATTAGACTTATATCAAATCGATGCAGATATTGGCTACTAAATGTAACGTTTTGAGCATTTATTTTACGAAAAAATGCAGAGATTGATACAGTTTGACAGAATTTGATTCAGTTTCCTTTCTAAAGGTATAGTTTTTAATAATTAGGACACTGCGCACAAGAGACATGTCTATATATGACCTAAAATAGAAGTTTGATTAACTTGCAATATATTCATGATGTGTAATTTTACGTTTTACACAGTACACCGAGGGCTTATTTGGTACTGCTGACGACAGTGCAAAAAAATCACGGGTACTCATACCGTCATGCAATGGTACTTACACCGCACGTTATATAGAAACATTTTAAAGTGATATAAGTCTACTCTTTAGTTTTTGAATAGTATCAATATGAATATTGAGGACTTGAACTCTAAGAAATAAATTATTACATCAATCTTTGTATGACCGGGAGGCAATACATAGTCGGTACGTGTCTGATAAATGACATTATTACAAATGAACGTTTTGTTCGCGTGGGATTTGTCGACATTTATCAACAGTATTATAAGGCGGAAGTTGATTCATATGGACTCAAATAGCCTGTGCCAGTTGCTTCCCGGTATTCAGTTGCACCAATTCTTTCCCTTGTTTATAGCTGTGTCATTCCCACTACGGGTAAACACATCAGTTTTTAGAGAGCGATTCTCGTGCTGGTATTGCAAATCTTTAAGGTAATAATTTGCGCACAACATAATACAGTTACTTCCGACTTAATACACGATGAATAGTGTAACTCTTTCTGGTTAATTTGTACATGTATACACCACATCTATATATAAGGGAAACAACCATGGAAAACATGAATACTGGTCTTTTTCAGATGTTAAGTATTACACTATACGAAGTGATGTTTTATTTTTACTGATAATTGACATCGCCTACTGAATATTTATTATTAAATCATTCACCGACAATGTACTACAGATTTTAAGTTATATTCAATATGTTGCTGTTAATAAAGTCTCTGTGTGTAATATCATTAAAAAGTATTTAAGAACATTATACAAAAGGTCTCCCTATTTTATTTTTAACATCCTTTTAATAGATTCCATATTTGGCTTTGGCGATTTCGAAACCGGAGAAATGCAACGTTCTAATGCATAAATTAGCCGTCTATAAATAACAGGTCTATACTATCGCGACCGTGTTGAAGTAGCCCTTCTAAATATAATTTCTAATTTCACTTTTGGATTTTTTGCAAGCGTAATTTCCCTTATTTTACCACTCGTGAGGAACATAATGTTTTATTGTTTTATTTACAACCTATTGAATTTAAAGTATGCTTTAGTTCCATTTTCACTTAATGTACTTAGTACAGCTGGAAGTAACTCTTCCATTTCATAAAGCCCTTCTTCGTACGAGATACGGCCACTTTCTGTGTATACTGTACTTGTAGATTGTTATCAGTAATTGTTATCAGCAGTGAATTCATATTCATTATTATTAGTAAACGAATGTCGTGTTTTGGATGCTGCATTCCTGCTCAAATCATGACCAGTGTCACATTTTAAAACTTTCACTTCGTTGTCTACTACACTAATTTTCTGTAATGTGTACATTTTGTACTTTAAGATATTGTGTTCATGCTTCTCTATACAGTGTTGAACTATTCCATTTAAAGTACTTATTGAAAAGTTACAGTACGAACACATATAATAATTAACGTCTGTTCGTTGTTCACATGTGGAGGAAAGTTTGACAGGATTGGACAGTATTTTTTCATTGATATATCGTCTCTTATATAAACTATGTTTTCATCAACACAAATGTATTTTCCCAATTCTTCTAATTCGCTTGCAACAGTATGTTCATGTATTTTTGTTTGTACTCCAAACGAACCGGTTTGGGCATTAAGAACCTGTTCACGGTATGTAAGAACCCGGTCCTTTTGTGCCCTACTATACTGGTCAAGGAAGCACATCTACAAGTGCAGTAACAGCACTGCCAGTCAAACATCGACATTTTCCTGAAAGAAAATAAATATTTTATTACTTTTAACGAATGTATGTGCCGCTGCTGTGTACTACATAGCTTGCGGTGTAAGTACCTTTCCTTGCTACAAAAAAGGCGGTGGATAGTACCCATGCTGATCGTCAGCTGTACCCGAAAAGTTCTGCACCGACCTCCAATAAACTGCTGTAGCTACCATATTCCGTTATTTTTATTGACAATATGTGTATGGCTTACTCAGGAAACGTTGTTATTTAGTTTCCTTTGATTAAAACGTATTATCAATACACATTAAATTTAAAATATGATTAAAAGTCGTTAAAAACTATCGTCATTCAATGCTGTTATGAAAACAAACTCTGCAAAAGCAGGGGTTGTACGTAAAACAGAACGTTAAAATGTCAGTGAAATGATTGAAAGACATTACAATATCTTTTCCTTGATTCGCATGGATCAAACTCGGATGGAAATAATCAATTATTACCTGTTTATAGGCCTGCTCCTGCCATCTACAAGGCTAAGTACATGTACATTATGCTGCGGTGTAGGTACTGTGCTGCGGTGAAGAAATTCGAATGTCCCGGGTGTAGATCTACATCTTATAATTTCATTGGGCATGTTGGGTTCCTTTCGAGTGAAAAATAACAGCCGTTCATAGACGTATAGATAATATTATGACAGTGAGTATTCTGCGACCGGTCGTGGACATGACTACGAACGGCCGTAATAACCGTTAATGGACACGGTAAAATTGTATATCCTAAACTATGCATTTTAGGTAAAAAAGACGATAACGCATGTACACATGTATATGTAAATATTGAACTCCTGATAACATGCCATATATCAACATTTTATAAATTGTTCATTAAGGGATGCTTTTTTTACAATGGCACGAACGGCTGGATCCAGTAGTATATATATCAGGAGTATAGGTACATACATATATAGATTATAGACACCGGAGATGTTAAAAGATGTTATGTGTTATATAACCTGACTCTGCGGAGTGTCCGATATATATCAGGAGTGTAGATATATAAATATACAGAGTTTAGACACGGAGATGTTATGTTTATATAACCTGACTATGAGGAGAGTCCAATATATATCAAGAGTAAAGATATATAAATATATAGATTATAGACACCAGATATGTTATGTTTTATATAACCTGAATCTGAGAATAGTCCGATATATATCAGGAGTATATATACATACATGTATAGATTAAAGACCCTGGAGGTGGTTGGGTTTATATAACCCCGATATATATCAGGAATATAGATATATAAAAATATAGAGTATAGTCAATGGAGATGTTATGTTTTATATAACCTGAATCTGAGAATAGTCCGATATATATCAGGAGTATAGATATATAACTGTATAGATTAAAGACCCTGAAGATAGATGTATTTATATAACCTGACTCTGGGCAGAGTCCGATTTCAAGTATATCAGGAATATAGATATATAACTGTATAGTTTATAGACAACGGCGATGTTAGGTTTTATTTACCATGACTCTGAGAAGAGTCCGCTATATATCAGGAGTATAGATATATAACTGTAGAGGTTATAGTCACTGGAGTTGTTATGTTTTATGTAACCTGGCTCTGAGAAGAGTCCGGTATATATCAGGAGTATATATATATATAAATGTATAGATTTTAAACATTGCAGATGTTAGTTTTTATATTGTTTATGTAACCTGACTCTGAGAAGAGTCCGGTATATATCAGGAGTATATGTACATACATATATAAATTATAGACACCGTAGATGTTATGTGTTATACAACCTGACTCTGACAAGAGTCCGATATATATCAGGAGCATAGGTACATAAATATATAGATTATAGACACCGGAGGTGTTATGTGTTATACAACCTGACTATGAGAAGAGTCCGATATATATCAAGAGTATAGATGTATAAATATAGAGGATCTTAAACGAATTCCCATTTCATATAAGTTTTATGAAACGAGTTTTGAATTATTTTTTGAATAATTCATAACGAGTTTCATAAATCTTATATGGAATGGGAACGAGTTTAAGATCCTTTTTATCACAAAACATTGCAATCAAATTTGTTAAAAATAATTCAGATGTACATAGAACCGCCACGACGTCAGGCAAAGCGCCAAAATGTCATAAAATAAGTGACGTCGTAAGGTCTCACACCACAATTAATTTTCCCATAGGGTTACTGTACAGCCTTTTCCAACATCTGAGCTTCAAAGCAGGGCAGCAGACATTGTTGTTGGTTTAATATCTTCAGTATAGCCAAGACCAGTAATTTAAAACAATAAAATACATCAGTTAGCCAGGTTTTTTTTTTTTCTCGCTCATGTTTTGTGAACCCTATTGAAAATACAAAATTCATACACTATCTAGCTGTATATGTGGTGCTTCGGTCAAACAATTCTGAAATTTGAATGAAACCTCATACCAACATGGGATTTTCTGTATCATCTGTATTTTACACTGCAGATGTATGCTAAAGCAAAGAAAAACCATTTTTCAAATTAAAAATTGCCTAAAATTGAGAAAAAAATAGAATTATTTTCTGTTTTCCTTTTGTCTCTGAGCTTTCAGGGGAGATAATAGAGGTGTGAGACCGTAACGTCGCGTCACACACATAACGTTGCGTATAAAAGAGTTCGTGTTTTAACTCTTTACAAAATAGCAGTTTACGCCAACTTTTTAACAAACCAACAACAATGTTTTGTATTACGTGCATTTTTTTTATAAGCTGTCACAAATAATAAGTTTATGACTCAGATCTGGGTGAATTTATAATAAATAAAATAGTTTCAGTTAATAAACTTGCGTAGTGTTACAGGTTTAACTCAACCAATCAAAATCGTTCCAGGTTGTATTACACGTGTGTCATACAATAGAATATTAAATGGGTATTCGACACTGCAAACAAGGGACATTATGTGATAAATATAGATTATAGACACCGGAGATGTTATGTGTTGTACGACGACTCTGAGTAGAGTCCGATATATATCAGGAGTATAGATGTATACATATATAGAGTATAGACACTGGAGATATTATGTTTTATATAACCTGATTCTGAGGAGAGTCGATATAAATATATATATATCAGGAGTATAGAAACATATGTATAGATTAAAGACTATAGAATTGCATGGGTTTATATAACCTGACTCTGAGAAGAGTCCGATATATACAGGGAGTACGTTATATAACTCCCTGATATATATATCAGGAGTATATATGCATACATGTATATATTATAGACAATGGAAATATTAGGTTTTATGTAACCTGACTCTGAGGATAGTCCGATATATACCAGGAATATAGATATATATTAATTTGTCATACTGCAAAGAAAATTCTCAGGATTTCATTGGTCAATGCGCCGTAGACATGAGCTCATGTCTACGTCTCGAGACGTGAACATAGGACGAATTCCCCGTAGGTACCCCATTACTCCAATACACAAAAACGAAAAGGCGACGATAACGTTGCCGATTCGTTTTGGAAACCGCCGATTGTTTCCTTCCTATCGCTTTTCTGCGCTTTCCAATGTGTGTAAAAGTCTGAAATAATCGTAAGTGTATATTTTGGCAACTTTACAGATAATAAAACATTAACATAGTGACAAAATACGTTTATTTTATTTAAAAAATCCGCCAAATTTAACTACGTTAGATCGATGACGTCACGAAAGTAAACAACGTCTAGTTAGAGGCACGGTACGGGGAAATTGGCGCAATAAAAATGAAATCGTGTTTTGGCTGTTTTCTTTCTTAAATAAATGGTTACAACTTTGAAGTATGACAAATTCGTTATTAGGATTCTTGACAGGGAACATGGGCTCACATTCCCTGCCTGGAAATATTTCCAGGCAAATGGGCTCACATTCCCTGCCTGGAAATATTTCCCTGCTGGAAATATTTCCAGGCAGGGAATGTGAGCCCATGTCCCCTGTCAAGAATCCTAATAACTAATAATATAAATTATTGGTTTTATATAACCTGACTCTGAGAAGAGTCCGATATATATCAGGAGTATATATGCATACATGTATAGATTATAGACAATGGTGTTGTTAGGTTTTATGTAACCTGACTCTGAGAAGTGTACGATATATACCAGGAATATAGATATATTAATATATAAATTATTGGTTTTATATAACCTGACTCTGAGAAGGGTCCAATATATATCAGGAATGTAGATACATAAATGTATAGATTATAAACACTGGATATGTTAGGTTTTACATAACCTGACTCTGAGGAGAGTCCGATATATACCATGAGTATAGATATATTAATATATAGATTATTGACTTGAGGTGTTAGGTTTTATATAACCTGACACTGAGAAGTGTCCAATATGTATCAGTGGTGTAAATACATAAATGTATAGATTATAAACACTGGATATGTTAGCTTTTATATAACCTGACTCTGAGGAGAGTCCGATATATATCAGGAGTATAGATATATATAAATGGATAGAGTATATACACTGAAAATGAATGGTATTATACAAACTGACTCTTTGAAGAGAGTCCGATATATATAGTTAGTATATATGCATACCTGTAGGTAGTAAAGATGCATAAATGTAAAGATTATGTACCCTGGAGATGGATGGTTTTATATAACCTGACTCTGAGGAGAGTCTGATATATATCAGGAGTATAGATATGTAAATATATAGAGTATAGGCAATGGAGATGTTATGTTTTATATAACCTTACTCTGTGGAGAGTCCGATATATATCAAGAGTATAGATATATAAATATATTTATTGTATACTTCCATATTGTCCCGTTTAGTTTGCATTGAGCTAAACGTGCAATATTCTACGATATTGCGCGCATTGATATTGCACGGGAACTTTTGTTCGTGCTTGCTTAGAGCCGCGAAATAGAAATAAGGAACTACTTTCAAATAAAAATAACGGTATCCTTCCTATAGTGTCAACAAAAAAAAACGAGTTTTTTTACAACCGTTTATGGCAAAAATTGATAAAATAATTCAAATGGTCACTCACCCACTGTTTTTAACGTTATCGAATGGTAAACAAACTTCAGAAAATCCCTTGATGTTTTTAATGACGTCATCCGACGTCGACGTCGTTTTCGCGCAAAATAATCATCCACACAAAATGAAACTGAATGGCAAGATAGGAATTCCATCAAAAGCTATAAAAAATAACACAAATACAATGAAAAGTAATAGTCATACAATTAACATTAATCAAAAACAATATGAAAGTATACAATAAAAAGGTTATTGAATTTTTATGGCTAAATATTACTTGGAACTCGTTGTTTTGGCGCAGGACGACGTCGTCCTTTGCCAAAACAACTCGTTCCAAGTAATATTTAGCCATACAAATGCAATAACCTATAAGATTATAGACACCGGATATGTTATGTTTTATATAACCTGACTCTGAGGAGAGTCCGATATATATCAGGAGTATATATACATACATGTATAGATTAAAGACCCTGGAGGTGGATTGGTTTATATAACCCCGATATATATCAGGAATATTGATATATAAAAATATAGAGTATAGCCACTGGAGACGGATGGTTTTATATAACCTGACTCTGAGGAGAGTCTGATATATATCAGGAGTATAGATATATAAATATATAGAGTATAGACACTGGAGATGTTATGTTTTATATAACCTTACTCTGTGGAGAGTCCGATATATATATGGAGTATAGATCCATAAATGTATAGATTACAAAGTCTTGAGATGTGCGGTTTTATATAACCTGACTCTGAGGAGAGTCCATTATATATCAAAGGTTTGTTAATGCACATTCATTTGCATATGTTAAAAAATGGTATAGCTTCGATAAAAATAGGTTTTGGCGTTACATGAATTGTATTTGGCATATTTTCAATTGATGCCGAATACATGTGTGAAGTTTCATTCAAATATGTGAAGTGGTTAAGAATATATAAGGTTGCTGCGCATTTTGTACAAGTAAAAAAGGGGGCATAACTGTTCCAAAATATGTTGCAGAAGTATGAGACTCGCGCATGTCATGCTTTTTATTGATACCGAACACATATGTGACGTTTCATTCCAATCGGTCCAGTGGTTAAACAGGTTACTAGGTCACTTATATTGATATTTAAAACAATTTGACTAAGTATAAAAAAGGGCCATAACTTTGTCAAAATACATGTAGGTTGCAGAGTTATGTACCTTGCGCGTGGCATGTTATCTATTTATCCCAAATACATATATGAAGTTTCACTGCATTATGTCAAGCAGTTTTTGAGATATGAGCTTACCAATCAAAAAAGGTTAACCAGTGCTGACGGAGACGCTGCATGACGCCGGAGCAAGTAGAATAGCTAGTCGTTTCTCGTCGGTAAAAACGTAGTGGGTTACCTCACTAGCATACTGGTTAAAGTTTATCGAAATTAAAAAATAAACTGTTATTTATCAATATCTTTCATCAATAGAACTCAATCAAAACGAGCCTATGTCTACTACTTAGGTGCGTTCTTTGCTTCCAAAGGATTTATTTTCAACATATATTCTTATTTGTTTGTAGTATATAAACTCATGTGGATTGATTAACATCTTCAAATTACAGTTACGCATATGATGTCGTTGCGGTTCATACTAATTCCCATTCCAACATGAAAAAAACACCAACTCCGTGTTGGTCAGCTCCGCCCATTTTATGCTCCACTCCTTACTCTGAGGAGTCAAGAAGAATATGACTATGAGGGGATTCAACGAACGGTTACCCTGGCTGACACATACACCCAGACCTGTAGTCTAGATCATCTGCGACGCTTGCTTGTTTTCAAGACAAACGTCTAGATAAGTCCTCCTCAACAAAGTTTGATTTTTGCCGATACATACCGAAAGGCAAAAAGACAGTATATGTATATATACACAAAGAGGGTAACTTCATCATTATATCAATTCTCCGTGGTGCCACTGAGTTCCATCGGTGTGTTCTTGGGCAAGACACTTTCCCTTAGCCTAGTCCGTCGGATGGGGACGTAAACCGGGCGTCCCGTGTATCGGTTTATCCTCCGAGCACGTTGAAGAACTATTGCTATATTGACTATAGTAACATGGTAGCAACTTCATTTTTATGGGATTTCGAGTTATCCGACGTCCGTCGTCCGTCGTTAACGTTTGTCTCGTTAAGTCCATTAGGGCCTTCATATCCGATCTTTACTAAACTTTACCAGATTGTTAATATCAATAAAAGCGCGATCAAGTTCGAAAACCAGTCAGATCCAACCGGTAACATCGGAGTTATGGCCCTTGATTTAGTTAAAAATGCTATATTTTGCCTGGTTAAGACGTTAGGGCCTTCATTTTTCATCCGATCTTTACCATACTTTAACAGATTGGTAATATCAAGGAAAGCTCGGAAAAGTTTGAAAACCAGCTATATCTGAGTTATTTGCCCTTAAATTATTGGGAAATTCCATTTTCAGCCTTGTGAACACTCTAGCGCCTTCATTTTGTTGATATCAATAAAAGCTCGGACGAGTTTGAAAACCAGCCAGATCGAACCGGTAACACCGGAGTTGTGGCCCTTTTTCAATTTTTGGTAATGTACTCTGGAAACCCCAGGGGTCGTGGGTTAAAATCTCTCTGGAGGCATTTATTTCTTTTCATAAGAAACCTTGGTTCATTGGTTCAATGCTTTTTAATTATTATTTTTATTTTTATTTTTTTTGAATATCTATTTTTTTTTAATTTAGTTTTACATAGAATTATAGGGAAGAACTTCAAAAATCTTCTTCTCTGAAACTACAAGAGATGAAAGTTTAATATTTTTTATTTATTATCAGCTTTTGTATCCTCTACCAAGTTTGTTCAAATGGTTAACCTGGAGTCAAATTTGGCCCTGTCCCCGGATCACATGTTTTACAAAGACTTATATAGGGACACATTTAAACAATCTTCTTCTCTGAAATTACAAGAGCTAGAGGTTTAATATTTTATATTTACCATCAGCTTATGGGCCTCTACCAAGTTTGTTCAAATGGTGCACTGGAGTCAAATTTGGCCCCGCTCCTTGATTTTTCCGCCGGCAACACATGTAACCGTTGTACACACTTCAGTACTACAGCAGTAGAACAAAAACTGCTATAAACAATATTAAGTGGGGTGGTATTAGTAGAGTGGCCATCATTGCTTTTTATATCCAGTGAGACTGCCTGTCTATGATGTTGATCTGCCCGCCGGCAACACTCGTTATCCGACGACCAGTCAACTTTTTTACTTTCGAACTTTCAATCATACAGCAGTAGAACCAAAATCGTGATCAACGGTCTCAAGTGGTGTGTTTTTAGTACATGTAGCACTACCAACAGGCTTTAAAAAAACGCTGAGCCCACGTGTCTATGTGGTCGATCTCCCCGCCGGCAACACCCGAAACCCGACAAAAACGCCATTTAGAGTCGATTTCAGTGCAAACTTCAGTAACACAGCGGTAGAACTAAAACGTTGTTAAAGAATTTCAAATAGGGTGATTTTAGTAGGGCGGCCATCATGCTTTAAAAAACGCTGAGACCAGGTATCTATGAGTTTGATTTTTCCGACGGCAACACCCGTAATCGGACAAAAAACGCATGTTCAAATGTACCGCTGTACACAAATCTCAAGTGGGGTGGTATTAGTAGGTTGGCCATAATTCATTAATATCCTGTGAGCCTGCATGTCTATGATGTTGTTCTGCCCGCCGGCAACACTCGTTATCCGACGACCAGACGTCTTTTTTACTACTTTCGAACTTTCAATCATACAGCAGTAGAACCAAACTGTTGATCAAGGGTCTCAAGTGGTGTGATTTTAGTAGCACTACCAACAGGCTTTAAACAACCGCTTTGCCCGCGTGTCTATGTGGTTGATCTGCCGGCCGGGAACACCCGAAACCCGACAAAAACGCCATTTCGAGTCGATTTCAGTGCAAACTTCAGTTCAGGAACAGATCAGTAGAACTAAAACGTTGATAAAGGATTTCAAATAGGGTGATTTTAGTACGGCGGCCATCATGCTTTAAAAAAACCGCTGAGACCAGGTATCTATGAGTTTGATTTTTCCGCCGGCAACACCCGTAATCGGACAAAATACGCATGTTCAAATGTACCGTTGTACGCACTTCAGCAGTAGAACAAAACCTGCGATAAACAATCTCAAGTGGGGTGGTATTAGTAGGCTGGCCATCATGCTTTTTATATCCAGTGAGACTGCATTTCTATGATGTTGATCTGCCCGCCGGCAACAATCGTTATCCGACGACCAGACGTCTTTTTTACTACTTTCGAACTTCCAATCATACAGCAGTAGATCCAAAATTGTGATAAACGATCTCAAGTGGTGTGATTTTAGTAGAACTACCAACAGGCTTTGAAAAACCGCTTTGCCAGCGTGTCTTTGAGGTTGATCTGCTGCCGGCAACACCCGAAACCCGACAAAAACGCCATTTCGGTTCCATTTCAGTGCAAACTTCAGTAACACAGCGGTAAAACTAAAACGTTGTTAAAGAATTTCAAATAGGGTGATTTTAGTAGGTCGGCCATCATGCTTAAAAAAAACGCTGAGACCAGGTATCTATGAGTTTGATTTTTCCGACGGCAACACCCGTAATCGGACAAAAAACGCATGTTCAAATGTACCGCTGTACACAAATCTCAAGTGGGGTGGTATTAGTAGGCTGGCCATAATGCTTATTAATATCCTGTGAGATTGCATGTCTATGATGTTGATCTGCCCGCCGGCAACACTCGTTATCCGACGACCAGACGTCTTTTTTACTTCTTTCGAACTTTCAATCATACAGCAGTAGAACCAAACTGTTAATAAACGGTCTCAAGTGGTGTGATTTTAGTAGCACTACCAACAGGCTTTAAACTTTAAAACATCCGCTTTGCTCGCGTGTCTATGTGGTTGATCTGCCGGCCGGGAACACCCGAAACCCGACAAAAAACGCCATTTCGAGTCGATTTCAGTGCAAACTTCAGTTCAGGAACAGATCAGTAGAACTAAAACGTTGATAAAGAATTTCAAATAGGGTGATTTTAGTAGGGCGGCCATCATGCTTTAAAAAACCGCTGAGACCAGGTATCTATGAGTTTGATTTTTACGCCGGCAACACCCGTAATCGGACAAAATACGCATGTTCAAATGTACCGTTGTACGCACTTCAGTACTACAGCAGTAGAACAAAACCTGCGATAAACAATCTCAAGTGGGGTGGTATTAGTAGGCTGGCCATCATGCTTTTTATATCCAGTGAGACTGCATTTCTATGATGTTGATCTGCCCGCCGGCAACACTCGTTATCCGACGACCAGACGTCTTTTTTACTACTTTCAATCATACAGCAGTAGATCCAAAATTGTGATAAACGATCTAAAGTGAAGTGATTTTAGTAGCACTACCAACAGGCTTTGAAAAACCGCTTTGCCAGCGTGTCTTTGAGGTTGATCTGCTGCCGGCAACACCCGAAACCCGACAAAAACGCCATTTCGGTTCTATTTCAGTGCAAAATTCAGTAACACAGCAGTAGAACTGAAACGTTGATAAAGAATTTCAAATAGGGTGATTTTAGTAGGTCGGCCATAATGCTTTAAAAAACAGCTGAGACTACGTATCTATGAGTTTGATTTTTCCGCCGGCAACACCAGTAAACCGACAGAAAACTCATGTTCAAATATACCGGTGTACGCACTTCAGTACTACAGCAGTAGAACAAAAACTGCGATAAACAATCTCAAGTGGGGGGTATTATTACGGTGACCATCAGGCTTTTAAAATCCGTGAGACCGCATGTCTATGATGTTGATCTTCCCGGCCGCAACCCTCGTTATCCGACAACAGACCTCTTTTGTTTAATAAGTGTCAACTGTAAAGGTTGAGAACGAAGTGCGAAAGAGGTTGTCTATAAAACATGATGGTTAAAAATAGAAAGTTGAAACAACAATATATGTTGCGGGTAGTGCTTCTACTGCTGTACTGCATCTACTACTAGCAGTATATACTGCTACTGCTGCTGATACTACTAGTAGTAGCTACTGCTACTGATACTGCTTCTACCGCTAGCAGTAACTAAAATGACACAGCATTAACGGTAGGGAAACAAATATATATACTTTATATTGGCGAAGCGGTTGTGTTATAAAACATGATGGTAAAAATTGAACTTAGAAAGAAAATGAAATACTTGTGAGATGAGAATACCTATTGAGATGGTGATGCTACTGCTTCTACTGCTGCAACTGTCCTACTGATGTTACTGCCAGCAGTTAATACTGCTACTACTGCTACTGCTAGCAGTAGATACTGCTACTGCTGTTACTGTTACTTCTACTACTAGCAGTATCTGAAATGTTACAGCTGTAACGGTAGAAAATAAAACATATAAACCATGATATTATTTGGCGAAGCAGTGTAAACATATGATGGTTGCAAAAGTTTTTTTCTATAAAACGTGATGGTTAAAAATAAAAGTATAAACTACTGTTGCTACTGCTGCTATTGCTCTGCCGCTGCTACTGCTAGCTACTGCTATATCTTCGCCGTACGTGCGCCAAGCGCCCTGACACTTTCTTTACGTCTGTTCCTAGGTTAGATACTGATACTGCTGTTACCGCTGCTACTGTTGAAGGTTGTGTATAAAACTTGAAGTTTAAAAAAGAAACTAACTGCTACTATGACCTACTGCTACTGTTGTTACGCTAACAGTAGCTACTGCTACTGCTGCAAATGCTAACAGTAGCTACTGCTGCTAATACTAGTAGTAGCTATTGCCACTGCTGTTATTGCGCCTACTGCTAGCAGTAGCTGAAAAGTTACAGCTATAACGATAGAGAACACAACATATAAGCCATGATATTATTGGGCGAAGCAGTTGTGTAAACATATGCTGGTTGCGAAAGGGGTATGATCGTGGGAAAGTAGAAACAACATACTTGCGCAAAGAAAATATTCTTGCGATAAATATATCTATTGAGATGGTGCTCTACTACCTATTGCTACTGCTGGCAGTAGCTACTGCTACTACCGCTGCTACTGCTACTGCCAACTTCATGTTTATCATATATCGTCATAATTACAATGAATATTGGCTCTACTGCTGCTTCTGCTGGCAGTGGCTACTGTTACTGCTGGTACTGCTGGTACTGCTGGCAGTAGCTACTGCTACTGCTGCTACTGCTGGCAGTAGTTAGCACTAGCAGTAGCAGTAGCAGTAGCAGTAGCAAACATATGATGGTTGCGAAAGGGGTTGTCTGCTAAACATGATGGTGGGAAAGTAGAAACAACTATACTGCGCAAAGAAAGCACTTGCGATGAATATACCTACTGATATGGTGCTCTACTGCTGGCAGTAGCTACTGCTACTGCTGCTACTGCTGGCAGTAACTACTGCTACTGCTGCAAGCAGTAGCTACTACCAGCAGTAGCAGCAGTAGAATCAATAGTCATAGTAAGTATGTTTTCTTTGCGCAAGTATGTTGTTTCTACTTCCCATCATCATGTTTAACAGACAACTCATTTTGCAACCATCATATGTTTACTACTGATATTGCTACTTCTACTGCTAACGAATGCCAGCAGTAGCAGCAGTAGCAGTAGCTAATGCCAGTAGTAGCAGCAGTAGCAGTAGCTACTGCCAGCAGTAACAGAATTAGAATCAATAGTCATCGTAAGTATGTTTTCGTTGCGCAAGTATGTTGTTTCTACTTCCCACCATCATGTTTAGCAAACAACCCATTTCACAACCATCATATGTTTGCTACTGCTATTGCTACTGCTATTGCTAACTACTGCCATCGGTAGCAGCAGTAGCAGTAGCTACTGCCAGCAGTAGCAGCTGTAGAGACAATAGTCATCGTTATTATGTTTTCTTTGCGCAAGTATGTAGTTTCTACTTTCCCACCACCATGTTTAACAGACAACCCCTTTCGCAACCATCATATGTTTGCTACTGCTACTGCTAACTACAGCCAGCAGTAGCAGCAGTAGCAGTAGCTACTGTCAGCAGTTGCAGTAGGTAGTAGAGCACCATCTCATCGCAAGAATATTTTCTTTGCGCAAGTATGTTGTTTCTACTTTCCCACCATCATAACCATTTCGCAACCAGCATATGTTTACACAACCGCTTCGCCCAATAATATCATGGCTTATATGTTTTGTTCTCTATCGTTATAGCTGTAACTTTTCAGCTACTGCTCGCAGTAGGAGCAATATAACAGCAGCGGCAGTATTAGCAGCAGTAGCAGTAGCTACAGCTAGCATTTGCAGCAGTAGCTACAGCTAGCATTTGCAACAGTAGCAGTAGCTATTGTTAGCAGAACAACAGTAGCAGTTGGTCATAGTAGCAGTTAGTTTCTCTTTTTAACCTTCAAGTTTTATACACAACCCTCAACAGTAGCAGCGGTAGAGCAATAGCAGCAGTAGCAACAGTAGTTTCTATTTTTATTTTTAACCATCACGTTTTATAGAAAAAAACGTTCGCAACCATCATATGTTTACACTGCTTCGCAAAATAATATCATGGTTTATTTGTTTTGCTTTCTACCGTTATTGCTGCTGTAACATTTCAGATACTGCTAGTAGCAGAAGTAACAATAACAGCAGTAGCAGTATCTACTGCTAGCAGTAGCACTGCAGTAGTAACAGTATTAACTGCTAGCAGTAGCTACTACTAGTAGTATCAGAGGCAGTAGCAGTATATACTGCTAGCAGTAAATGCAGTAGAGCAGTAGAAGCACTACCATCAACATCTGTTGCTGTTTCTACTTCCATTTTTAACCATCATGTTTTATAGACAACCTCTTTCGCACTTCGTTCTCAATCGTTCTCCTGTGGTTGCGATTTTTTTTCCTATAAAACGTAATGGTTAAAAATAAAAGTAGAAACTACTGTTGCTACTGCTGCTATTGCTTTACCGCTGCTACTGCTAGCTAAGCTACTGCTAGCTACTGTTAGCTACTGCTATATCTTCGCCGTACGTGCGCCCAGCGCTCTGACACTTTCTTTACTTCTGTGCCTTGGTTAGATACTGCTACTGCTGTTACTGCTGCTACTGCTGAGGGTTGTGTTTAAAACTTGGAGGTCAAAAAGAGAAACTAACTGCTACTATGTCCTACTGCTACTGTTGTTACGCTAACAATAGCTACTGCTACTGCTACAAATGCTAGCTGTAGCTACTGCTACTGTTGCTAATATTAGTAGTAGATATTGCCACTGCCGTTATTGCTCCTACTGCTAGCAGTAGCTGAAAAGTTACAGCTATAACGATAGAGAACAAAACATATAAGCCATGATATTACTGGGCGAAGCGGTTGTGTAAACATATGCTGGTTGCGAAAGGGGTATGATGGTGGGAAAGTAGAAACAACATACTTGCGCAAAGAAAATATTCTTGCGATGAGTATATCTATTGAGATGGTGCTCTACTACCTACTGCTACTGCTGACAGTAGCAAACATATGATGGTTGCGTAAGGGGTTGTCTGTTAAACATGATGGTTGGAAAGTAGAAACAACTTGCGCAAAGAAAACATAATTACGATGACTATTGACTCTACTGCTGCTACTGCTGGCAGTAGCTACTGCTGCAGTAGCTACTGCTACTGCTGCTATTGCTGGCAGTAGTTAGCAGTAGCAGTAGCAATAGCAGTAGCAAACATATGATGGTTGCGAAATGGGTTGTTTGTTAAACATGATGGTGGGAAGCAGAAACAACATACTTGCGCCAAGAAAACATACTTACGATGACTATTGATTCTACTGCTGCTACTGCTGGCAGTAGCTACTGCTACTGCTGCTACTACTGGCAGTAGCTACTGCTACTACTGTGCTGCTACTGCTGGCAGAAGTTAGCAGTAGCAGTAGCAATAGCAGTAGTAAAATATGAGGGTTGCGAAATGGGCTGTCTGTTAAACATGATGGTGGGAAGTAGAAACAACATACTTGCGCAAAGAAATTATACTTACGATGACTATTGACTCTACTGCTTCTACTGCTACTGCTGCTACCGCTGGCAGTAGCTACTTCTACTCCTGCTACTGCTACTGCCAACTTCACGTACATTAATCTTAGGTATTTTTTTCTGAATGTCTCACGTTGCTTGATAGTTGGTCACACGTATTGTTGGTATTGATGGACAGCACTTAACGCTAACTTTACCAAGGTCTAGGTCATATTTTGATTTATCACATAACGTCCCTTGTTAACAGTGTCGAACACCCATTTAATATTCTATTGTATGACACACGTGTAATACAACCTGGAACGATTTTGATTGGTTGAGTTAAACCTGTAACACTACGCAAGTTTATTAACTGAAACTATTTTATTTATTACAAATTCACCCAGATCTGAGTCATAAACTTATTATTTGTGACAGCTTATAAAAATAATGCACGTTATACAAAACATTGTTGTTGGTTTGTTAAAAAGTTGGCGTAATCTGCTATTTTGTAAAGAGGTAAAGCACGAACTCTTTTATACGCAACGTTATGTGTGAGACGCGACGTTACGACGTCACATATTTTATGACGTTTTGCGTCTCACACCACAATTAATTTTCCATAGGGTCCCATTGTAATGTTTTTGTTCGTGGCATAGTGATAAAAAAGATATTGCAACATGTATTTATGCTTAAATTCTTCATTGATCCAATATCTGCATGTTATTAACTTTTAACAAATATTTACCAGATTGAACCTTTTTTAATTTCATGTTTGCGTGACACCTATCAAAATTTAACCAAAAAATACAACCCCGTGGAGATTAGACCCATGATGTGTAAAATGAGGCAGAATTAGCTAGAAATCGTATATCAACATGCATTTTTCTGTGATCTCTTCCTAAAATGCTGTAGATTTAGAACCTGTAAAGATAAAGCAATGTATCCTGTAAAATGTAGAAAAGCGAACTTGTTTTTTTTATCTACCTCCTTCATCTGTAGGGCAGGAGTTTTCAAGGGAGATAATAGTGTTGTGAGTCCTTTGGCGCTAAAGTGTCTCACGTCGTGGCGGTTATATGTCCATCTGAATTAATTTTTACTTATTTGATTGCAATGTTATGGGATCAAAAGGATCTTAAACTCGTTCTCATTCCATATAAGATGTATGAAACCCGTTATGAATTATTTTAAATTTTAACTCGCCAAAAGGCTCGTTAAAACTAAAATAATTCATAACTCGTTTCATAAATCTTATATGAAATGGGAACTCGTTTAAGATCCTCTATTTATGTTCATAAAACTTAAACTTGGTAAGGTAACGTAACCTTGTTTATAACTTCAATTAACTTTTTCTGAGCGCCACCTTTCTTTGTTTGATAGTTAATCATATGCATTGTTGGCATTAGTGCTCATCACTTAACACCAATACTACCAAGGTCAAGGTCATCTTTTACGTTATTGTCACAAAACTTAGCCCTGGTTAGGTAACTTAGCCTCAATTTTCTTCTGAATGCCTCATTTATTTGATACTTGGTCATGTTTTGTTGTCATTAGTAGACATTACTTAACACCAGTTGTACCAGGGTGAAAGTGATATTTTCCGTGTGTTTTGTTTTCGCTAAAACATAACATTGATAGGTGATTTAACCTGAGTAAACTTTTTTTCTGATTACCTCACTTTAGTTTGTTTTATAATGGCTCATATGTATTTTCATTGGTGGCAGAGACATCCTCAGGTCGAGGTCTTGAATAATATTGGCGTCATTCTTCGCCCGCTTTTCGTCCATCGAAGACTTTTAGTTTAAATAACTTCTCAGAAAACGTTTGACCAAATCTCACATACGGAATGATTCCGGATGAATAACAAATATCGATATTTTTGTTTTTCGATATTTAAAATTTATTTGTTGAATAACGAATCTCTAGGTTTTTTTTGTTTTCGATATTCAAAATTTATTTGTTGAATAACGAATCTTGAGTTTGTTGTTTTTCGATATTCAAATATTTTTTGTTGAATAACGAATCTCGAGTTTTTTGGTTTTCGATATTCAAAATTTATTTGTTGAATAACGAATCTTGAGTTTGTTGTTTTTCGAAATTCAAATATTTTTGTTGAACAACGAATCTCGATTTTTTTGTTTTTCGATATTCAAAATTTATTTGTTGAATAACGAATCTCGAGTTTTTTGTTTTTTGACATTCAAAACTTATTTTTTGATAAACGAATCTCGAGTTTTTTATTTTTCGATATTCAGATTTTTTTGTTGAATAACGAATCTAGAGGTTTTTTTTGTTTTTCGATATTCAAAACTTATTTTTTGAATAACGAATCTCGAGTTTGTTTTTTTCGATATTCAGATATTTTTGGCTGAATAACGAATCTCCAGTTTTTTGTTTTTCGATATTCAGATTTTTTTGTTGAATAACGAATCTCGATTTTTTTTGTTTTTCGATATTCAATTTGAATATCGAATGTCGAATATCGAATATTATGCTAACTTCTGGCCGCTGAAATACAGCTATCATAGTTTTATGTATCGGTATTACAATAAGATTGTGGATCTGCATGTAGGAAGCTTGAACGTGAAAACGGTATGAGAAAACTATCATAACTGTAAGGCAATGTTACTTTAAATGTAAATCTTACACAAATGTTAAAAAAACACACGCTTACATGTGAAAACGACCTGGGGACAAATGTTATACAACTCTACTATATTCATGAAAACGTTTTCTTTCTTCACCACTCACATTTAACAGACACACACAGAGAAAATGGTTCAGATAAATGTTATCATGTTTACACGTTTTACTTTTCAGGATTTTGACAAAAGAACAGTTTCGGCTACAGTCATGATATTTTGCATATAGTGTCTACAATGGCCCTGGGGTTACGTGTTTCTCCATCACAGGGCTGATTTATGTTTAATTTTAATATAGGGGACACTTTAACAAATCCTTTTAGAAACTAATGTGGCTGTTCTTGCGATATCTTCACCAAACTAACAGAACGAGGACACCGCTACTTTAAGATTTTTTTTTATCAAATTATTTTACGAAAGAATACCCTTTTATGATATTCTTTTATGGACGTTTGCTTAATATTGATATGCAAAAATGTGAAAGATTGCCGTGTGTCCCTTAAAGAAATTGAAGCTATAGTTATTTTGTTTGTTTGGATGTAATTCCTTATTTTGAATAACTTATAAAACAATAAATGTGTTGTTTACAATAAATGTGTTGTTTACAATCATTTATTTTAAAAGGTATTCATGGCGTTTGGAAGATAAACACCTTTTTACCGTTAAAATATTGATAAACTAGGTCCACGGGCATAGTTCGCACTTAAAGCTAAAACATCATTTTACATTGCTGTAATATGTTCTTCTTATTTATCGTGAGGAAGCTATCCAGCTGGCTTGCGGAACGCCGGTGGTTCTACCCAGGTGCCCGCCCGTGCACGAAAATTGCCCGGAGGGGCACCTGGGGTCTTCCTCCACCAGTGGAAGCTGGAAAGTCGCCATATGACCTTAGCTGTTGGTGCGACTATAAAATCCAATTCAATTCAATTCAATTCTTCTTATTTATCAAACTACGCGTCCAGTGATACATGGTAACTTAAACACCATTACTCATTCGCAAGTTCTATGACGGGAAGCAAAGCACACTGCTGGTACTGGAGCACATGGTTTCTAGAAGACAGGAACACGTGGTCTTCCAAAAAAACGACAATCTAAGCAGACGTTAATGCGCCGGAGAAGTAAATAACGAAGAAGCTGATTTTATATTCACAACGCGCAATTATTATACCCACCTTTTGAATAAAACAGGGTAGATCTATATTAACATTGCCCCCGAGTGTCCGTCTGTTCTATCGATCCGTCCGGGCGGTCCCTCCGTCCGTCCGTTACCATATCTTCTCCTAAACTGCTGAACGGGATTCAATCAAATTTAGTGTACGACTTCCTCATATAAAAACTGCGTGCAAGAGCAACACTATTTTAGACTCCGCACCAACATATTAGATAACATATTTGTTCTGCATGTTTTGCTACATCGTATATTGAATGAAAAACAATATATGATAAGTAAGCCTTTGACCTGTTGGTTAGAGAAAATATATTCCGTCATCTACCTCCAGCAGCGGACCTTTACATACCTTCATTTACCTTCATCTACCAGCAGCCTACCTCCATCTACCAGCAGCGGACCTTCATTTTCACCTACTGGCAGCCTTCCTTCATATACCAGCAGCCTACCGTCATTTACCAGTAGCCTACCTTCATTACCAGCAGCTTACCATCATCTACTTTCATCTACCAGCAAGCAAATTTCATCTACCATCAGCCTATGGTCATACACCAGCAATCTACCTTCACCTATGGGCAGTATATCTTCATTACCAGCAGCCTATTATCATCTACTTCCATCTACCAGCAAGCACATTTCATCTACCAGCAGCCTAACTTCATATACCAGCAGTCTACATGCATATACCAGCAGCCTACATGGATATACCAGCAGCCTACATGCATATACCAGCAGCCTACATGCATATACCAGCAGCATACCTTCATTACCAGCAGCCTACGCTCATCTACATATATCTACAGCAGCATAACTTCATCTAACAGCAGCCTACCATCATCTGCATTCATCTACCAACAGCCTACGTTCATCTACCACCAGCCTACCTTAATTACCAGCAGCGGAACTTCACATACCTTCATCTACCTCCATCTACCAGCAGCTTACCTTCATATACCGGCAGCGGACCTTACACACACACACACACGGTTTTACCGATCAAGTGAGGACTTTGATTCCTCACCATCTTCCGAGGACTCGGTTTTCCTATTGACGTACGAAACTGATGTTTTGAAGTACTAACCTATGAAGTATGCTTGTTTCGAATGTGAACTTACTTTCTACGATTTTTGATTTTTTAATTTGACTAACTTTACTGTACATGCAAGGACTAAAGTGTTTACCGTCAGAGGACATGTGTTAACAAACGGGGACTTAAGAGTGTTTACCGTCAGAGGACTAATTTGACTAACTTTACTATACATGCGAGAACTAAATGTTTACCGTCAGAGGACATTTGTTAACAAACGAGGACTTAAGAGTGTTTACCGTCAGAGGACTAATTTGACTAACTTTACTATACATGTGAGGACTAAAGTGTTAACAAACGAGGACTTAAGAGTGTTTACCGTCAGAGGACCATGTGTTAACAACTGAGGACTAATGTGTTTACCGTCAGAGGACCATGTGTTAACAACCGAGGACTAAAGTGTTTACCGTCAGAGGACCATGTGTTTACAAACAAGGACTAAAGTGTTAAACGTCAGAGGACCATGTGTTAACAAAGAGGGACTCTGTGTTAACATTCTGAAGACCATGTGTTAATAGGTAGACTCAGGGTTGTCGGAAGAGGAACAGTGAATGTCACTGTAAAACCTTACTCAAACATCTTACCTGATGAGACGACTCCTCGTAAGTCATCTCATCTTCATTTACGCCGTTTTTAAAAGCGGCATTTACAAGTATGTGTATTTCGGACATAGAGACTTAATACATTTATTCCTTAAACCTTTATAGTTGGACACATTCAAAATAAAAGCATTTGTACATGTAGGTGAATCCCGTGACTTTATACTAACCACACTTGGCGTCGTGGGGGTGTGGGTGGGGGAGGAGGTTGGGGGAGAACCAGCACTAAGCATTATCGTGGGTAAAGTGTCTTGCTCAAGGACACAAGGATCGAAACAGGGAACCTTCGATATCGAAGTCCGACGCCCTACCACTAGACCATGCACACCACCATTTACATTGTTCGCAAAGGAGATAAGGCTAGGACAAATATAATAAAGTCTGATTCGTTTTGGGTCAATGGTTTCGAGTTTTTTGCACAATCCAAATACCCTCTGTGATTCCCCGTTTTATAAGTTGTATAGCGAATATCACCTAATTATGTTTCTGTAGAAATTTGGTTGTCTCATCTGGATTTGCGTTGTTTTCAAAAGCCGCATAAATGCGTCACTCAGGGATAATGTCACTCAAGGGAAGACCGAAAGTGACCACTTAAGGCAGGTAACTGCTTAATAAAAGTGGATTTCCACTGACATTGTATAAACGGGATATAGATAATATGGCTATAGCTTATGTGCAAGAATATGGCTGTTTAAGACAGGGGGATGCTTTGTAGAAGTGACCGCTAACACAGGTTATTTCGATCCACAGTCAGAGGGTTTGTGTGTTGTGTGCATGTGGTTTAACTTCGATTTTTCTTTTGTGGCAGAGGCAGATCTCCCACCTTTTAATGCGCAAACCAGTACTATACACCTTCCGCATCCGTAAGTATCGATCCTTCATTACATATGAGAGTCGCTCCCAGTGGATTCGAACCGCGCGGTTTGTACCATCTCGGCGATTGAAAACAAACAGTGCAAACCATGTAAAGATGAGCTGATGAGTTGGCTCATCACGAACTGAAATAGTGGAATCATCTGAATATACTAATACTTGGACCATAGTTCATCTTTGAATATTAACCCTTAAACCACTGCATTTTCAAAGTGCGACTCTTCCATTATTTATTTTTGTAAAGTTCCAATAATGTAGCAAATACTTTTTGCCCGTTTTATTCTGTTCATTATAACGGAAACTAATTTTTCACACATAAATAGTTTTTGCCCAAATGGGAACACCCAAATGGGAACATGTCATATTACACCATGGAAGGCAGCAATCCTTCGTGAATAATAAACTAGAGAGGCAATGTAGTGGAAATGAAAAATATACCAAACACCTATTTAATATGCGGTGTCTTAGTGGTAGAGCGTCTGGGTTCGATAACCTGGTCGGATCTGTTAAAATGGTACTAGTGGCTCCTTCGCTAAGCGCACGGTCCATAGAAGGACTGACTGTCTCGGTGTCAGGATAATGGGCCGTGTTGAGTACTATGTAGTCACACAAGAAACCGGCTCGATATGACTATTACTGTTAAAGGTGCCGTAAACCTATAAACAACAAGCAAACAATACCTAGCCTTAGGAGACAACATCAGTGGATGGAGGACTTCAAGCCAGTAGACTTCTCTAAGTAAGAATCGTCGAAAACAGTACCTCGCCGGCTAAGCGCAATACTATAGTTTCTCAAACCATGTTTTGAATTGAATTGAATTATGTTTAACGGCTCATTAACACAGTATAGGTTATTTAGAGCCGCCCCAGAGAGAGGGAAGGATAACAGGAATCCGGGAACCTGCCCTACTCTTATTATCGAATAGATTCCTATGGTTCTTTAACGTGCTCGGAGGATACACGGGACCGCCCGGTTTCCGTCCCCATCTGACGGACGAGGCTAAGGG